>JAQFYC010000373.1:0-59870 GCA_034694165.1 Tomocerus mixtus
CTGCCTGTTTGCTACTAAAGTTAGATTAACAATACACATTTGTGGTGCTATCTGTAATTCCATTAAATATCTCGTGTTGTGAATTGTGAATTATTATTACCTAAACTAAACTACTTAAATATATTACATAACATCCGCTTGCACCGCAACATATATATTCTATATTAGTTAAGGTAATGCGATATTTTGTGTACAATAGAAGGTATACATTTATATTAAGGCGGACTTCAAAATTCCTTATAAGAGTCTCTAACTAAAAATTCTGGACAAATCTGTTCCTTAGTGATTTTTCCTCCTTCAAGATTAATATATATAATTATATATGTATATATATAAACTTTTAGCTTCGCAGTGCTATAGACATGCAAACCAAATAACCAATCCAAAATCTATTCCACTCTACATACCCAGTTCCATTCCATGTACGGAAATTGCTTTACTTTATGCAAGTGTATTGTATTTAGTATTAGCTTCCAGTATAATTCAAGATTCCTTCATGCATGCAATGCTTTTCATTTTTCAAATCTGTTATTGTTAGAGGCTACTGACAGTGTGACACTACTGACTCATACACAAACAAGGAAGTCAATTGTACAAAATTTGCATGCAATTATGATTTTTTGGAACTTTAGTTAATTGGAGGTTTCCCTTTACATATATGTCTAATATATATTTGTAAACATATTGTGACTGAAAATATTGTCACCCAGTAATACTTATACACCTTGGTAAAGCAAAGATATAAAAGCAATATTAAATATTATATCACTTTTCTATGGTTTTGCTGTACAAATTATTATATTCACAATTTTTTGTACTAAGAAAAAGTGAGCAGGTGACAATCAGTCAACATTGACTTTTAAAATCTATGTCGGTCATTCAATCGTAAGTTTGCATTATATTTCTTATCTAATGTAAGCAAGCACCTACAGTGCTTACTAAAATATTATTATGAAGTTGGATTCTTTGTGCGGTGTAAAAGTATTCTATTTCTAAAACACCAAAAGACTTAATATTTAATCACCTGGGGGAATTATTAAATTCACCAAAAACAAATTATTCGCAAAAACGTATAATATTAGCATACGTATTGTTAGGTAGTTAGTAAATATTTTGATTAATTTATAAAATGAAATATTTTCAACGAATACAATAATTTGTAAGTTTTTCGAGTTTATTAAAGCAACGAGAAACAAATCAACGCAAATTATGCACCTATATGATATTATATTATCGCTTTACCTCACTCAGTTAAGATTTTTATCCTTTTCAAGAAATATGTTAAATTATTTAGTAAATTGACTTCATAAGGGTGAATTTTGTGTCATCCATTGAGAGAAAGTAAAGTAAATAGACAATTTATCGTATTGATTTGTATTGTTCATTGCAGAATTAGGTCAGAATGATTATTACTTCTAATCACCTGAATCCCCAATTACCCAATACGAGTATTTGCTTAATATTCTTGTCAATATTTGTTAACTAAATAATTCGATAAAACATTCTCTGCAGGTTTTCATATAGTTCTCTGTTCTCTGTTTTTTTATTTAATCACAGTTTATGGTTAAAAGCGAATGCTGTAGTTAATACTTTAATACTCAACTCAACTTACAAATTAGATTGAAAGATTCTTCTCGTGTAAACACATTAACAAAGTTTGGCATTCTTTAGTGCATACACAAGACAAGTTTATTGCTTTAGTTTGAGTGCAGAGAAGTTCTGAGAAAAGTTCCATTTAACTGAAAACTGAGTTCTCTAATCATTTAAGACTTCAATCTCTACAAAATTTCAATCATGGTAAACAGATCACATACAAACATTTACCTTAAAATTGAGAATGGGATTAACTAATTGCACTACCTAAATAAATATGTCCTAGGCAATAAGCTTACAGAAAAGGTGTCTTCCAATTAGAATCATATTATCCAACTTTTAATGATTTTGGTCGCATTTCCAAGTCTTTGCAAAAATTAAATATCTAAAGCTATCTAAGAAATGAATTAGCAGTAGTGCCAAATATGTAGGCATATTTTTACCAAATAATCGTTAATAATTATTTTAATTAATTACTTTAGCTAATTAATAGACTTCTTACTCATTTTTATGATAGGTTAATAGTAGCTCTGATATTTAAAGCCATAACAGAATAACAGACCGGCACAATTTATACATCCGTCTTAAGGCTGATCTGTCTTATTGCCCACGACACATAAACTCATGAGCATACCACTTTAATTAATTTGTAATTGTATCCTGTAGTGTAGTATAACCGATGCATATTACCTAACTATTTAATGAAGTTGTTTTTCGCTTATTGGATGTGGGGAAGATTAGAGTGTCTGTTTGGTTCACATGTAAAAAAGACTAGCAGTGGACCTGACAGCGAAAATTAAGAAATTCTCGGAGTAGATTGTTATGGACATGGACTATGGACCACTTTATTTAATAAGATTCAAGTAGCAGGACTTCCTAAGCACTTTAGCTAATTGCAAACTCTGCAATGAATTTTAATTTTTCTACAACAGAATATTTCGGTTTAAACGGTAGCGAAATTCAATTTCCATCAGCCACAAGTTTGAAGAACAACAACCAACTTAAATACTTAGGTAATTAGGAAAGTCCAGGTGTTCTGAGTAAATGTACTTTAAAGTTTAATTGTCAGATATTTGTTTTCCAGGAGTTAGAAGCTTCTAGCCTGCTCTAGATTCTAGGTACACACTTATAAGGTAGCAATTGAGAATTAAAATGCAAATACTTCTCTGACTTATTTCAATCTCTGAAAATATTTCCCCAACCTTCCCTGTTGCACCCCGTACACACACACACACACACACACACACACACACACACACACACACATGCACATACAGTTATCTTCTCATTACAGCTTTAATGTTCTTTCCTTTAACTAATGAAAGTTTCTTGCCTTAAGTTAGAACTTTACTAATCACGCACACGTCGCATACGTAATTAAGTAATGGATAATAATTGTCTAAAGTCAAATTAGAAGATTCGAGCAAGGGCTTCCTTCGTCTTCATCGAATGCCCTTCTTTGGCTCTACTTTTAGTTTAATTAAAGTTAAATATTTTGATTTAATTGCATATTTTACTTAAGTAACCACAAATTGTTAATCGAAACACTTTATTTTGCTCTACCTGAATTGATTGACTTAATTTATCAAGCGACAGACAGCGAATGTACTGAAAGTTGTATCTCTAGTAAATGCTACTTAATAGAAAACTTTACAAATTTTGCAATATTTAAATACTTGGATACTTAAAACATTTTATTGTGGTACATGCAGACTACATTTAAGTATAGTATATATATTTATACATACAGAAGCTTACAAAGTAAAATATTCGAAGGTAGCATGGATAAGTTATTGAAATACTTTATTTATTCCTATAATGTGGAATGTAAATACTGGAATGAACTACTTCCATCCAAATCGCTTAACTTCTCTTCCAGATATTTACTTAAGGTCACAAAATATATCTGGAGATTCCGAACCAATTAACAGAACAGAGTTACGTAAAGAATACATAATTACCTTTATTGCGTACTTTCTTATTGGAAACCAATTACTTAATTCTGAATGTGTATTACATAACTGTCAACTACGAAATGCATTTGTACAACATTTTACACACGGCGCTGGCACTACCATTTCGTTCCCTAATAAAGCATTTTGTATAAAATTAGAGTTCATGGGAATAGAAACACGAATCTCAGAGTTTTCTGAATTTAATAATCAAATTAGTTTCAGTGAAATGGATAGGTACACTCGACAAGTACAATTAATTGTAATATGTAGGTTTTAATATTCAAAATGACTGGACCGTGTTGCCTTAAGTGATTATAATTTTCGTTTGTGATAAATAGGAGAATGCCTGGAACATTTGAAGTGAAGGAGTTGCCGGAAGGGCCGGGTACTAAAATGAATTCCACAAGTCAAGAATGCATTCCTCGCCAACCCCTGAAAAACTGGAAGGGACAGGAATCCAGAGTACAAAAATGCATTGCCCACTTTGTCCAGAAATATGAACACAATCCAACTTTCTTCGTCCGAGTTCCTGGAAGGTAAAATATTATTGGTCCTTTAGAAATATTCTCTCCAGGAACAATTACGGGTTTAATTGACTTTGGTTATTCCTCAGAGTTAATTTGATTGGCGAGCATGTGGATTACTGTGGCTACGGCGTTTTCCCCATGGCCATTGAGCAGGATGTCTTCATCGCGGGGCGGGTCGTCCCTGCCAACAATACCGCGAATTCCTTGCCCCATCTCCGTCTGACAAACACTGGGGAAGGCTACAACGATTTCGAATGCTCCCTCAAGAAATTAAGGTCAGTATTAATAATGCTAACAAAAATATCGTCACCAAAATACCAAAAATATTTTTTTATTTATAAAGCATTACAGCCAACTACACAGCGTTGTTGCATAAATTCTTGTAAATATTTCCATATAGGAGCGCCATTTAATTCGACAATATATTTCAGGAAAATGGCAATAAAATAATGTAAAATGACATTGCTAAAGAAAGAGTCATAAATTTGACAGTTATTTGCTTTAAATACTTTTCCATGTTTTTGGTGCTCCAAAATTTGTACACACACTGCAGTGATAATCTGTTTTAGAATAAAGTTGTATTCCCGATCAACGATTCATTGACACTTTTCTGTTTTTATTGTTTTAGATAATTATTTTATTGCCATTTTACTATTATGCTATTTATATACAGTACCGGGAAATTTTATTCTTCAATTTTGTCTTCTCCAAACTGTCCTTATATATAAGTACTGAGGAATTATAAAAATGCATTGCTTATAGTATATAGATTACAGATAGATAGGTGGAGCACAGGGGAATGGAAGATGTGTAACGGCAATAAATCAAGGGACTGTTCGACAGGACTGTTTTCTATTTTTTCTCATTCTCCCCAGCCAAGCTCCATATCTTTCCGTAACACAAATACATAGTAGAACGAAATTATTTTTATGTGATGGAAAAACAAGAGTTATTCCGCGCATCTGATATCTTCGGGCTTTTCATCCCTTGACGGGGAAAGGTCACCTTCCAGTTAAAAGTATTTGGCCACGTGAAGCGGCCAGACACTTTTCTTCCCGTTTGGGCAGGAATTCGGGTATTTTGAGCTACAAAGCGACAAAAAATAGCAATTTTATGGACAAAAATTGTATACATATCCCAAATTGAAAAGTACGTTGAAATTCAGGCAACCTGATTCGAATTCCCAATTTTAAAGTCTTAGGATTGTGGAAAAAGCAGGTTAAGCTAGCAATCCCCATTCAGCCCAGAGTAGGGGCAGATTTAGCTGCCGGAGTTTCCCGTGGCTAAGACCCATGGAAAACGGGAAGAATTTTTGAAATCCAAGCCCCTGTAAGAACTGGCAATTAGGGAAGAAATCGGGTGCCCGCTACATGATTTTCTGATAACTTAGTTTTTGACTGGATCATAATTTTTAGACGACTTTTATGCTTGACACTAAAAATTGTTTTGCTAGGTGATCGGATTTTAGTTTTGTGACGTATTTTAGTAAGAAAAAACCCTTTTTAAATAGGGGAAATATTGTATCTACTATTTGTAAAATGTTTCTCCAAAGTTTTCTTGCACAAACGTAAACAAAACCATGAAAATGTAAATTAAAAAAGCAATCCTTTTTGTTGGTCAACTGATTAACATAATTTCCTTCGGTTTCGATTTATCAAGATTCTAGTCCAGTCATGAATCGTAAATCATTTCGTAAATCATCTGCGAACAAGTAAAAGCTGCTGGATAACATTTGTATAGTTTATCATGTATAGACATTGTATAGTATTTAGACTTGGCAAAGCTGTTAGGTGACTAACTAATCTGAAATTCCATCCATCAAAAGGAAAACTCACTCACACTGTCACACTACAGAGTTAAACAGATAATCAATAATCTTTCTTTCTTTCCTTAGTAAATTATAAACGTTGATATAACATAACTGTATGTACTAGGTAAATACTTGGTATATGCAAATGAACAACTGATTTTCTATTGAACAATGTTTATTAGATAACTGATGTACATAATAATATTTGTACATTATAATTAATTTTATTAATTAACTTTCTAGTAACCGATGGTATGAGAATATGCTAAATAAAATGGAAGTAAAGGTTTGTTGGCTGATAATAGTTTTTCTTTTTCAATCCCACCAGGGAGATCCTGGAGTCTAGAAAGACTGGAGTTGCTCCAGGATGGCACTTGTACTTTTTGTGTGGAGCTTTGGGGGTTCTGGAACACTTGCAATTATCGGATTTCCCAGCGCCCATCTCCGTCGAGTTTTGCGTGGACGGAAGAGTTCCTCCAAGAGCTGGACTCTCCAGCTCCAGTGCTTTGGTCTGTGCTTCTGCCCTGGCCATGCTGGTCGCTAATAATGTGAGTCCAGTACATCTTGATTTATTATTCTGTAGTACACAACAACAATATGTGAAATTTAAATGAATGTGTGCCAATTTTAATTGTTGATTTACAGGGAGAAATGTCTCAGAAGGAGATTGCGGGTCTTTGTGCAAAGAGCGAGAGATATATTGGAACTGAAGGTGGAGGAATGGACCAAGCAATCGCTTTTCTTGCAACTGCGGGTAACCTTTGTTTTATAAAACTAGTGGGCAGTCCTCTGTATTACTCTTGGGGCTAGAAGAAATGCTAAATAAAGAAAAGCTTTTGCAAATTAAATTATAAACTCTTGCCATTATTGCAACCTAATTTCCTTTTTGACTTCTAAGTTTTCTGCAAATAAATTTGGAATGATTCGCAGAAAAATGCAAGTAAAAAGATATTTAATTGATTGTTGTCCAGGGATAAGAGTTCCGGTTATTTCTTGATTAATAATTTAGGTTGTATTGAGTATTGACTACATTTGTATTCCAGGAACTGCTCAGCACATTGAGTTTGTGCCTCAATTGTCTGGAGAAAAGGTGAGGCTGCCGAAGAGTGCGGTGTTTGTGATCGCCAACAGTCTGGCGGATGCCAACAAAGCGGCCAATTCCTGCTACAACATGCGGGTGGCCGAGTGCCGTCTCTCCACCTGGATCCTGGCTAAAGGCCTCGGCCTCCCGGACCCCTTCCTCTTTAATCGCATTAAGGATCTTCAATTGCATCTGGGATTCAGTTTTCAGAAGATGCTGGAGCTCGTGGAAGGTTATCTTCATCCGCATCCCTACACATCGGAAGAGGTCCTCCCTCTCTCCAATACTTTTTATTCTTTACTATTGTTAGAACTGCGACCCAATTCTCGGGATTTCATTTATTTTCGCTTTGAGACTCTCTTCTACTAAAAATAAATCTAAAAATATTCCTTTGGAAACAGATTGCTCAAATTCTAGAACTGGATACGACAGAGTTGCTGGAAAAACCGCTGCTTAGCAAACTCTCCAAGGAAATTTCGGAGTTCAAACTTTATCAAAGGATCAAGCATGTGCTTCAAGGTAATCCAATTATAAGAAAACTTCATATGAATTCCATTTGTGCATCCGTTATTCATTATCCTGACACGACACTTAACCCAGAGACCGTCGTTCCCAAGAGTTGCTCCATTTTGTTATTGTCGTTGCCACAAATCCTTTATCATTATCATATCACCATTTAAAATTATTTTTTTCCAGAGGCTGAAAGGGTTCACGAGTTCCGAAGGGTTTGCGAAATGGAAGAAGAGTCGTCCACGTTGGCGCTGGAGAAATTGGGGCGCCTCATGAATGCAAGTCACCAAAGTCTCCAGGAGCTTTATGAATGTTCCCATCCGGTCCTGGATAAACTAGTGGGGCTTTCGCAACCCCTAACGCACGGAGCACGACTTACTGGAGCAGGGTACGAAATTTATTTGCTACTTTTTATAAGGATTTATCTAAAACCCGCAAATAACCAAAAATATTACTAAAGATTCTTATAATTTTAAAAGAAATGACGTTTGCTGGATTTCTCAACCCTGTTTTTCGTAAAGATATCAAATGCCCTACTAAAAAGGATACAATTTTTATTGTGTAGGTGGGGAGGTTGCATGGTGGCCCTTCTGGACGAGTCCCAAGTATCTGCTTATTTGGAAGCCCTGAAAAAGCATTTCTATAAGCCAGTGCACGGGATTGAGGATGTGGATCAACACGTTTTCATCACCCAGCCTGGTGCTGGAGCCACCGTCTACACCCAATGAGGAGAAATACAAATAAAGTGAAACAATTTACAATACATTCTTTTAAATATAATTATAATATGTCTTCCTAAATCTTCCTAAAATTAACTAGTATTATCTGTATTTCCTTTATTATTCCTTCCCTATTACAATAGTCCCTCACTCTTAAACCCAAATACTGCAATAATTAATTAATTACCTACTATCCAATTAACTATTGTATTATTATATTATATTAAATATTATATTAAAAATGTCCCCAAAAGTATTCATTGCTACATTTATGTATTATAACCATGTTTTTTCCATGTACATAATCCAGCACCTATACATGCACGCAATAATGAATAATTAGCGAACCACTGAGGATTATTAAAAAAGGCATAATATTTCTTCCTTCTTATTTTTACTCCTACAAATACATAGTCTCCTAAGTAAGTACACTTTCCATAATTATATTATTGCCAGCATTTGTACCATTTGTACACTCCACAAGTACTTTTTCGGGAATTGATATAAATATTATGCATCCTGCTTCTTCTTACATATTCAAATACTAATTTAAGGAAAGAGACAGATTGGGTAGCTAACTAATGTAATGGTAAAGGTAAGCCAGATAGTTATATTATACAGCTGTACTACACAGATGACACAAGAGACAGAAAATGGATTAATATGCATAATGAAACCTTATGAGACAAAATAAATAAATGTGCATGTGATTTTATCTACATTTGTGCATTTACAGATAAGATACTGTTAAGTTTATTGTCCGAATATGTTCCAAACTGTATATAAATTAGTGTGTTATTTAACAAGTGTACATCTCCATTACAATTAATACAATCTTAAGAGCAACTAATGACTTCTATTATTCGTATTACGAATTAATATGATTAATTAACACTTAAATGGAAAACATGTGAATTATAGTTAGGCATTGCATATACTTTGTGTAAAATTTCAAAATTATATTTCAATTAAAAATAAAATGACAAATTGTGCACATTAAATGTCTAATCAACACATTTTCGATCCACTTTCCCGGTTACAATAATTATTAGTATACAATATCATTTTACAAATGCGCATGATCAATAATCACCAAGTTAAGTTTCATCCATCTCTGTAATTACACTTTAAAATAATCATTTTTTTATTTATTGTTACATTTTCGAGGCACTAAATAATACGTAACGCTGTTACGCATGCATTTGGTATTATTTCTATAATATATGGTTAGTAATAAGTAATAATTATAATTAGGCGCACAACCATCAAAATAAAGTAGGTCACAATTATTGTCCCCTGGGGGTGAGTTGCCTGTTGCCTTATTGGCTAGCCGACCATGCTTTGTTACAATATTTAGGTACATTTTCTAAGTTTCGACAAATGCAATTAAATGTATTTAATTAGCTACCTTGGCCACTGACCTTAACTAATACTTTAAAACTTCAATTTCCTTTCTATACAAAGGTATTTAGCTCTCTATGTTATTTAGGTACATTTAGGCATCTATAAGGGAAGCACCATTGAAATTAATAATAAATACAGTACACGTGCATAAATAAACTAATTATTTTATAATTAAAGCAACTAACTTAAACTCAAGAACCATTATTTTTACATTTATTTCTTAACACTCTTTCCACACAATTAAGCTTCGTGTTCTAATTAATTGTACAGAAGTTGCACTCAGTTTACAAATTATATTTTTAATATTTTAACAGTTGTCCACAATTGTATTTACAAAATGAAGAAACTAATTAACGTAATAATACGAAATTAGTATTAAAACTGGTAGTAATATCAATATTCAGCCTAAATCTAATTTCACCGATATAAATGCTTTTAATTTCTGAAATATTTTGTAATTTCTTATCACTATATTAGCATATTTAATGATATACTTAATTCTAATACAATTTAAAAAGGATAATAATTAAATATTAAAGGTACCTGCCGTCATTAAAGCTTGAATGCCCAAAATCCATCTATATTCTTACATTTCGTGTTTCTAGTGTTTCTAGTGCATTCGTTCTCTAGAAATATTGTAATTTGATGCATAAATGACCTTAATATTAGAAAATAACGAAACATTAAATCTTTAAATGGAGTTGCAGTGACAACAATAGATAATTATGCATTACATAATAAAAGGGGACATGCACCCCTGCAGAAAAATATCATCGAAGGTAAGTGCAATACTAATAGCTAAATTATTTCTACTACTTTCGTTATAGCTGCACATTTAATTTCCGATAGTCTTTTCGTAGGACATATTATTTATTATAACAGTTATATTCTGCTTAGAATTATTTATTTAGACATTTCTTTATATAAATATCATAAAAATACTTTTTAACGGAAACCGCTTTTCGGTAACTACAAAATCATTTTTTATGAACACAAGACCAAAACCTGACAATAAATTCTTTTGTCACATCGTGTACATATTATCTTTAAACGCTCCAGCCAATCCATTGCAATTACGATCACGATTGCTAAATAATTAGTTATAAAGTCGCTTTAGTAGACTACATATTTTTAAAATTATTTATCTTCATCATATTTTTCCATCCATTCATTAAAATTGTTCAGCACAATATACTATTCAGAAAATTTTGTCGTCTAAACTTGTTGTGACAATACATACGCTGTACATATAACAGTAAGAATAAAAATCTGTATTTGAAAAAGAAATAAATAATAAATTGGCTGCCATAATACTTACATTCAAAATGTAAATATTAATTTCAGATTTAAAAGGTAGGAAAAATGGTATGGAATCTTAGGGTTGTTCAATGGTAATGTCGCGTTGTCGTCAAAAACCAAGTACACTGCCTACATTAATTAGTAGACTATAATTACTTAGCTTATATTTAGTATCTTTGAAATCGTGTGTACTGTGCAATCTACCGAAAACGGCAATTTCGTTGACAATGAGTAATAGTTGCGTATGACTTTAGTTATTATAAATACCCTTTTCAAATTTTGTTGGACCAGTTTGAAGTTTGGAAGTGTTGGGGCTGTGTATCTTTTAATGCGATGTCATTAATGGATAATTAAGTAGACTGGGTTAAACTGGCATCCACATAGGAGTAATTACAATAGGATTCTTCTCTATGTCCACAAAACTGTGGGCATGAGAGCTTCCCTCGTTCCAGTAGCTGGCAGAAGATTTTCTCCACTCAGAAATTCTAAAGGCAGCATCACCAAATAGCCCTGTAATAAATAGTCATTTAACTAATTAGATGTTAATTAATGTAACAATTATCAGAAGATGTAAAAATAATGAAAAGCATTTCTAAAAACTGGATTGAGATTTGCAGAATTCTAGGTTAGAACATAATTATTAGAATTCTTTGCACAAGTTGTAGTATTCTTTATTATATTGGAGCATAGTTTCTGGTGGAATGGACCAGTTCTACTTTGGTAATATTCCAAACTTTCCCGAGTAGGATGGTTCATTATTTTGGGGCAGAATTTGGGAATATAGAATTGGTAACCACAATCTTCTCAAATCCCGAAAGGTCTTCGCCATTATCCAAATTTTTTGGTGGGTAGTGGTAAATTGCGAAACATTGCGATAAATATTTAAGACTATTTAGTAGCGATGTATGAACATACCGTGACTTCTTGTAGAATAGCACGTGCAGCTTTGGGATCAGTGTTGGAAAGTTCAGATTTAAATTGATGAGCTCTCAAATCGACGAAAGTGGTCACTTGGTCAGTTGGGATGCAATTAAACACCTGTTGGCAATATTATTACATTAGATAATTGAATTCATTCCTGCAATTTAATTTAATTAATTGAAGACACAAAAATTTCTTTCTTTTTTACCTGATCGAATATTTCCGTGTTCCTTTCCCCAGTGCGAATCCAGAGGTCGCGATAGAAGCTGTCACTAATTGGATCCCTGATATCCACTTCGGGTTTTTTCAGAAGTCCCAAATGCTCCCGGAACAATTTCGTACGGAGGCTGTGTGCAAATTTTCCAGCTTTGTAATCCTCTCCGTTCATTATTGACTGCTCAAATACCTCATCCTAAATAAAAACACAAATATGAAGCATTATATTTTATTTTTCCGCCCACTCAAGAATATTCACCAAGAAAATTGGCTGAATAGCAGACATGGGAAGCAAAATGTTTCTTACGGAATAAAATGGCAAAAAGGCTGAAAAAATGTTTCAGTCTAAATAAATTTAAAAAATGTTGAGCCTTGCGAAGTGCATACGCACTTATCAATTTCAGTTCATTTCATGAATTTCATTTATTGAAATGTTCACTTATCAAAAGAATGAACAAAGAGATTAATTAATTCATATCTGCTGGTCTACTTATGGCACATATTAAAATATTTATAATACGAATGATCACCTGGATAACGACAGCAACCTCCGAGTCTCTTTTGCCAATCATGCTTCTATCATTGATGTTTGCAGATCCACATATCACCAGATTGTCGTCCACAATCATCAGTTTAGAGTGGACGTAAATTAATTCGGTGACAATACCGCTGGGGATTTCAGAATATGTACGGAGTCCGTGAAAAGTGACGTATTGAGATGGATCTTCAATCCCAGCATTTCGAAGTCGTACTAGCAAGGCATCCGGTCCCCTGTTGTCAAATTAACAACAATACATCACCGACATAATTAGACAACATCATTACTGGAATGCATTGTATAAATTGTACCATTTATTCATAATATATTTCCTATCTATACAATACCTGCAAATTGAAGAGTAATTCCAATGGGTGATGGCGTGAATAGCAACTCCTCTTGCGGTGCCCACTTCTCCCTCAAAACCGGGCAATAACGGAATGACAACAAAAACTCTGAATGTCGTTCCCTCCCTAAAATCAAAAATTGTTTTTATTTTATTTTAGTCATTTATATAAAATAACATTTATAAAAAGTTTTTTGAGATTAAGGAACCTGTGTGCTCTTAGAATTCTTTGGAGTAGCGCCTCTCCGATTCGATTTTGGACTTGCTGGTTGGCAATTGCTAGAGTGATGAAAAATTGGTTTTCGATGTAAACGTAATGCTTTGCCTTCTCAATGGAATCGACGTACGCTTGTTGGATGCTGTCTTCAATCATATGAACACCCGAACTCCATTGAGCCACGCTCCGTACAATCTGAAACAATTCGTATTTAAAGTACAGATAAAGTATTATTATTAAACCTATGTACACTGTCTACAATAGTAAAGCTCTACAGGGCAGTATTACAAATAGTATACTTTTCAGTTGAACTGCTGGCTAATTCGAAATTTTGCCTATATAAACAACTGGAATAACAGTGTGAAATGACGTAGAAAAAGTCCAATGAGGGGCATATCAATTTATCTATTCTTTATTCTGGAGTTATCAATTGCGGTAACTCAACTCCAGGACGTCTGTATGTAGACCTTTAAATGTTTTTTAGCAATGCATTACCTGAGCGGACACTTTGCAAATATTCGAGCGATCCATGACGATTGGATGGACGTGGTCATTTTTGAAATCATAAGATTTTGGAATCAAGTAAGGATAGCCGGCATTCACACGAGCTTTCTCATCCTACAGATTAGTATAGGGGAAATTAAATATTTGCATTTGATTCACATAAGTAAAATATGGAGATAACAATGAATAAAGAAAGATAATTTACCTTAACAGCATTCCAGCGCTGAATAAAATGTCTGGCAACATCTCTAGCTGCATTTCCTTGAACCATCATTCCAATATCGTGCCAAGGCATTCTTGGAGTAGTCGACCGATTTACTATATCTACAAAGAAAATAGAATCGAATTAAGGTATTTAAAATATTCAATTACTGTCTTTGATAAAGATGCCTCCTAAAGAACAAACCTGTGAAAGGAGACTCCAAGTCGACAAAATCTTTGACTATGAAATTAGTGTAATCCTTCCCCATCCACAATTTTGCAGACCCCATAAGTCCCAAATCGATTTCCGCAGAAGGAGACTTGACCCTCAGGGAATTGTTAGCTGACCGCCGAACTCTTGTTCTGGGAAAACATTAATATTAAAAATAAGAACTGAGACTGAATCTTAAACACTACAATAACAATAATTCGCCAAATGTACTATTTCGTAAAATACGCAAGAAAGATTTGCTTAGACCATTAAATAAGCTTTTAAAGTCATTTTTCTTGCATGTTTTGTTACATTTCTGGAGTATGTATAGGCATGCATTAACTTTAACTTAAAATTAATAATTGTTTTCATTATAAATAAAAAGTAAAACTTTACTTGATCTCCAAACTTCGATCTTTGTCATCGTCGACGTTATCCTCTCTCTTCTCCGCATCCGTATCCGATCCCGACTCTTCATCTTGTGAGCCCTTCCGCCGAATGTGTTTGTCGATCCATTCCTTTCCGTCTTCCTTAAGATTTTTTGAAACTTTTGTCATTTTGCGGAGGAGACCCCTTCTTCCCGTGGGAGGGGTTTCCCCCTTTAGTGGGGTGGCAGGGTCCCCTTCAGAAGGTTCGTCCATTATTTGAAGGGTGGAAAACCCGTTTTCCAACTCCAATTCCAGATTTTCTTCCTCCTCCACTTCCATCCCTCCATTGGGCACACTCTCAGTTATCTCAACTTTGGAAAACGTAACTTTCATCTCAACTTGAGTCTCTGTAACAATTCTTTGAACACGAAACACAGAAATTACATTTCTCTCACAGCCCACAATTAAATTTTAAAATAATTCAACTGTATTATTTACCGGCCATCGTCCACTTCATCGTGAGAGTCCGTAGTGACAACAGGCGAAGAATTGACAACGGGGTGCGCTGACTTCGTTAGGTTGTTATCCACGAGAGTGCCAATGGTCACTGTATTAGTGGCCTGTGCTAAAAGTAGAATTGACGTTGGATTTGTACCTCCGCCTGGTTTGCTGGAAGTAATTTTCTTTTGCAAGGCTCCAGTTGCTTTCTGGTGAGCAGTCAGACTTCCCAAATCAGCCAATCTGGAAAATATTTATTGCTTTGATGAAATAGTCCACGTTTAACGTTTACTTCTACTTATCTGGCATTTTAGCATTATTACTTAACATAATTACACAATTAAGCTTTAAATTACCGAATTATATTCAAATCACACATATTTTAGAATTTAAAGCCAGATTTAAGTTATTATAGTTAGTAGAGATACACAACAAAGAAAATTTAAATCCTAGTTTTGACTAACCGGTGTTCATGATCGTCCCATCGCCCGTAGCAAAGATCAATCCCACCCACGAAGGCATACATTTGGTCGACGATGACGAGTTTTTCGTGGTGAGCCCACAATAAAACTCCAGCACTTACGTGGTCCGGATGCCGAAGAACTTTAATATTTTCGCTATCCTGTTCCACTAATTTTTGTTTACTGTAGAAACTATTGATACCCAAAGCCAAGTTCACTTCTTTGTACAATAATACAAAGATTTTAACACCTTCTTTCTGAAAACATAAAATTCAAACAAATCTTCATTAAAGAGGATAATGGGACCCCAAATATAATTACTTTACCTCAAATATTTATTGTTACTTTGCCCTAAAGATAGTAATTTACCAAAAATATAATAATTCAGCCTAAATATTTAAAATTGCCCCAATAAATTGTTACTTTCCTTAAACTTTTAATTAAAAAATCTAAAAATTACTAATGTAGTCTTCCTTATTTTGCGATTTACACAAGATTATGTAAGTAATTTATAGGTTTTCTAATTAACAGTTTTGGGAAAGCAACAATTTATTGGAGCGCTTTTAAATATTTAGGCTGAATTATTATATTTTTGGTAAACTACTGTATTTAGGGCAAAGTAACAATAAATATTTGAGGTAAAGTAATTTTGGAGTCCCATTAAATATAAGTCATATTATACCGTCATGATAAATGTCTAAAATGCTTACTGCTTTTCTCTGGAGCAGTTTGTCCAGTCGCCACTTTTCCCCTTCCACTACCGGGCGTTTCATATAGATTTCAGGACTTAGCCACCAATCCGAAATGAAGATCTCGTCATTAGCTGCCTCGATTGTGTCTGCCACAGCAGACATGTAACTCCTCCCGTCCACAAACCATTTCGCATCCACATTGGACCGAATAGGAGCGTAGGAATTGAATCGGTTTGTATCCAGGAATGATCTGGCCGCTGAAAAGTACCATGTAATTAATTAGTTATCATATACTCCATACACAAATAAATATAAATATAATGCTTCCTTAAATACCCACGTGTGTTTACAAATAGATCGGTTTTGACAGGAAGAATAAAAACGAAGATTATTATTTAGATTAACACAGCGAAGCAACGTTTACTTTTTATTAATGAACTGAAATAGCTTCTTGAAAAATGAACTAATTGTAAAGTTGCAAAATTATTTGCTTTAATTATTACTATGATCAATTCAATTAGCAAACAAAGAAATAATAATTAATAATTGTAATTCACATTTGTTTATGGTTTGTTTGGGAAACTTACAAATAATTTAATATACCGATAGTTAATTAAAGAGTTAGAAAAATTGTACCCTCGGTTGTTGTTATCTTTCTCAGAGAATCCAGCCATTCTTTTCCTTTTCGTTTTGTCCAGCATTTTACCACCAATTGCCTATTAAGATAGAAAACGTATTGTCAATGTTTAACTGAGTATTTCCAATGTTACATTTAATTAACAGTGTTAACCAATTCAATAGACTCCAAATACCGTGTTAAGTTGGATATGATGACACCATGCGGGACGCCCGTGTCGTACAGGGCAGAAGACACTTCGAATTCATTGTCAATAAGCATAACACAATGAATTCTGCCATCCTTCGGTCTCACGTACGCGACAAAAGTATCTTTAGCAACCAGCCATCGTCTCTGCCAATTCCCGCACCATTCCCCACAGCATCTTTGTAGTCTGTAAGATACGCACCCAAAATTTTGTTTAAAGATTTGTATTTTAATTAATGTTATAATAACACTGTTTTGAAAGTACCAGGTAGAAGAACATACATGCACGAAATGCTACCTGGAATTCATCCAACTGTGTGCAGCAGTTTTTGTAAAAATGGATTATTGATTATATGATCCCATTATAGTACCAAAATATTTGAAAACAGAAGTAATGAAACATTTCTTATTAACTATATAGTAATTAACGTAAAATAATTTAACGGCCTACCTAAAGCAGGGATGATTAACACAAGTACAAAGTCCGAAAGTACAGCGCTGCGTTCGAGTTGTCCCTGTCCGTTTTAAAACTACACCTTCCTTCCCCTTTGGACCCAATCCACTTACAAAAGATAAATGGCTAACTTCCAAAAATTCTAACTGCAAATCAAAAACAATTATTAAACCCAATTAAAATTAATATTTACATAATTTTGTATCTATGTGCAATATTATTAAGTCATTATAATACCGTTTCATGGTGATTACGAAAAGCTCTGATCTTGAGTAAATCCTGAAGATACACTTCCAAAATCCCCTTCCGAGCATCTTGCTGATCCGATGCTACTAATGCTTCCGGACGTTTAGGAAATCTTCAATAGTAATATAAGCACAATAATAGTAAAAACAAACGAGCTATTGCTATTGTTATCAAAATTAACAAACATTTGAAGACAAAAATAAATAAATTATAAAAGTCGCATTTAGTAAATATGTAAGGAGTATACGAAGAACGAATTTCAGGAGTTCTGGCACGTTTGCATGTAAAAATAAAAACACCGGACTGAACTTGAAAGCGAAAATAGATATAAAAAATTCTCGTCGAAAGCAAGTATGGATAAATCATAAAATGGAACAGATTTGTTTTTATTTTTATTTTGAAAGACCCTTGTAGGGAATTATCCAGTTATTTAAGCCATATATTATTTTATCCTCTGGCCTGTGAATGTAAACTTAATATAATTAAATAGTAGAAGAATATAGGAAAGTCTATAAGGACTTAAAAAGGTAGACGAAATTGAGGAACAATATAACGCATTCATATTTAGCCAAGCATATAATTCTTGAATTGGCCTTTTTAGCATACCTAAATCTATGTACGTACAGATGCCAATGGTTATATAAGGAATTGCCCTACAGTGAATGCGTTTTCCTCGTCTCTGAATATTAGTAGAAGCATTTTTCTTACCTAGGAAGACCATGTGACTTTCCTGATTCATCTTTACTTAGCTTATAACTAGTTCGCTTTTCTCTATGCGTTTTGGTTGGAAAGGGGATGCTCAATGTAGCTCTGTAACAATCCAAATAATTTAATTAGCCATTTTACTATTTTTATAACATCCAAAAGTAATTATATTTTGACTATAAATATTGAGTCATAGACAAACATACCTGTATAACTGTAGCTGCTGATTTAAATGCTGAAAATGTTTGTAGCGTCTTTTAATGGTCCATGTGTAATCTCCATGTTCTATTTGTATAACGTACAAGTTGGGGCTCAAACGATGAGTTGACGCAGTTCGCTCTACATCTATTATTTTCACATGAATTGGCCTTCCGGGGATGAAGCACTTTCGATTGGGCGTTTTAAAACTCTGCGGTGAAGAATGAACTGTGCGGTACGGAACCACCACCCCCTCTGCAAAGTAAAACATTATAAAACATATTAATTTAAATACCTACAACAAACTACAAGCACAAAAATGTTAATTACATTACATCACAGCTATAACTTGTGTCAGTATCAGGAAAAACGGATCATATAACAAACATACTTGGAAAACACTTTTTAAATTTTACCGTTGCCATCTAACCAGACATGGTTTCACATTTCGGGAAAATCTTGGCAAATTTAAAATTTATATGAAAATAATGGAAAGTTTCAACTTGACAAGGGAAATGGTGTAACCCATTTTTTTCAACACTCAGGGGTAAGAATTATTTCGCAATCGATTGGTTTATTTTCGCATATTTATTTCAAGACAAATATTTCGTGTGTCATTGCTAAATAAACTGCAACCATTATGCTTTTAGGGGCCCATAGTTAATTTCATAAAAAATGAAAACTTGCACGTTTTCTCTGAAACTGGCACATTTTAGATCAGGGAATGTGTTAGAACAATTTTCCCAAAAACACACTTATTGATACACAGTTACCACTTAAACTGACATAAATCATAAATATAAAATATATATTTTATAAATTAGGAAACCAAGTTCATGCAAGAGTCCGTCATTGACGTAAAAGTAAACTAAGTTCATGCTGCTTTACTTAAACTAATATTAACTTAACTACCACAACACAGTAAGGATGATTCAGGCACCAAATGTATTAGCTTTTTTTAGCCCAGGAAAACAAAATATTTCTTTTTCACACAATAAGCACACTTATAGGCTTAAACAACAAGACCAACATTTAAATGGAAAGAACAATCTGTACAACATGCAGATGAAAACTAATTTCAAAAAACAAATTGCACACTGAGCACAAAATGCACGAAGACAAACCAAAAGTGCAGAGTTGCCTAAATATAAACAATCTAACCTTCAATCAATTTCTTCCATCTTGGACTAATTGGACTTTCTGTAATAAATATTGAAAGGTAGAGTAAACCAAACGTCGGCAATTACACACAGGACGGAAATTACAAATATTTACGGTTAATGTACACATTACATAATATGAGCAGGAAATTTTGGAACTTGACTACACATTATACAGTTTAAATAAATATGCAAGTTACATAATATTGCTTACCACTAATAAATTAATCTACTATAAAAATATTCACTATACTTTATGTACCATGTACTATGCACTGCACTGGAACAAAATAATTAATTAATTAATGACAAATATAAAAAAAACTAGGTAAAAATGAAATCGAACTTTTACAAATATTTAGTTCAGACTCCAATAATTAATAACGATAATAACCTAAACTTCATTTCGGGGTAGTTATCCAAAGTAATACAAAGTACCTTAATAGACTTTAAACTTTAACTCCCACCTAACAAAATGTTACCTGATTATTTTTAATGAGATGAGAATGCCATATTATTTGAATAAATTAAGTAAAGGAAATTATAATTCTTGAAATAATTATATATATAAATAATTATAGATTATGGCATGCATCCAATTAATTTCTTACTAATAGACTCCTTCCCGTCTCCGTCTTCATCCTCCGGGTATTCCAAGTCTTCGAATTCAGAGTCCACAGCGTCTTCTTCGGTCATTTTTAGCTTACTACCACTCTTAGTATATTTTATGAACTACTTAGTTTGTCCACGGCTACACATCACAGCTCCTTACTTTTTAGTCTAAACACAGAAAATAGATCATCTTAGACAAAATAAATATACACAAACAGATTTCAAATGTTCAGAATGTCGCAACATAAAATTATTATTATTATTTATTGATGATTCCTGGCCAATACCCTTATATCGAAGCTATTACAGAATTAATTCCACATAGTTACATAGATATTCAATAACTATTTTAATTATTTGTAGATTAACATAAAATTATGATGTCGTAAGGTGTAGGGCGCTTTTAAAAAGTAATCGAAATTTAAAATGACCTCAATATGTTTTAAATTAATAGGTTGTGCTTCACAGAATCAAATATAATCCTTTTTACACCTTAAATATAAATAAGAAGCTCTTTTGAGTTTACTATTACTTTAAAAATATCCATTTTGTCTAAAATGTCAAATTGAAGACAATTATAGAATAGCATTGATTTTTTAGATTAGTAGGTTTAATTTAATTTAAGGTACTAATTAGTCTATAAAAGTATTAGGAAAATGCTCTCACCTTTGCTAATTACTTTTGGGTGGTAAAAAGTCTTTAATTTTTGATTTTATGCTGGTGTCCTCAATAATTGTAGGGTGTTAACAGGTCAACAGGTGTTTTGTTTACTTGGCAAATGCTCACAGACAGAGCAGAGAGAGCAGAGCAGGTAAAAGGTCTAATCACTAATTGGATATCCGTTCAATTCCGTTGTACGTTGGATAGGACTAAGTAAAGAGCAATAAAATATTTTAAAAGTGAGCCACAATCAGAATCAGAATCGCCGACCAGGATTAGCGATGACGACATCAGCTCCTAAGCTTAGCTATTTTTTATTTACAATGAATGACGATAAGGATAATGGAGATAATGTGCTAATATTATGATAATTTATACGGGCGTATGTACAAAAGCATGGCAAATAATATTTTCAATTTGCAAATTACTATTTACTATTTTTGCAACTTCTATTCTACTTAATATTACATTACAGGTTTACTTATACAACTTATACACAATACACAGTATAATAGAACAGGAGAAAACACAACACGGAAATAAAAATATTGAACTTTGGGTAATAAATGATTTGAATGGGAGAGTTGGGACATGGGAAGAAGAAACACGTGTGACTCATTCATGTTCTACTTCTGGGCACAAGGCGCCCGACACCCCGTCCACCTGCCACCTGCCACCCGACAGTCCACATCCCTTATCGCAAATAACAATAATTTAATATATTCAACTAATTGAACTATATAAAATCAAAATGTCAAAATGTGAGGCCCTTTCCACACAATGTATGCCAAAGTCTCATTAAAATAATAATTAAAATGCAAGTTAGTTAGTTAAAGAGATGAGAATTTTAGTTAACTAGGGTCTAAGGGATTTTGTCTCACGTAGCCTCTCACTTTGTGGAAATGAGTCAAATAATAAATGTTTAATAATAATAATAATAATCTTATCTTTATTTTCAGTTTCATATTTCAGCAGAATATTTTTATTATTTATTAATAATAAATAGTGGCACTTGGAATTTCAACGTCGTTTTCCCACAATGAGATGAAAGAGGTTTATTTAATTGTAATAAAATTAATAGACAACTGTTAACAGGGAAGCTCAACGGTAAAAAGTCTCTCCTACATACTACCATTCCAATTTTAGTCTGCACATTACCGTACAAACTGAATTAATTGCTATAATTGCTATACAAAGATTTAACATGTACATGTCACCCATGTTCTGGGCAAAATTAATCTATTAGTGTTTTTCTGCAATGCAAATTATCACAAAAGTTCATGCACTATTGCTGCATAATGAACTTTAGTTAGCGTATTCGACGTTTTACTCTGGATAATGGCACTGGAAAAGATTTTTAATTTGGTTTTTACGGTATCTAGAATCTAAAGTCACTGAAAATACCTATTTTATTTAGGTATCTCATTTTTCAGTGACTTTTTCCGCGATTTCATTGTCAGGAGTATCGACACATTTTCCATTGAGACATTCCTTCCCCTCGTCGCAATGGGTTCCATCGCCCGGGGGCCTGTTCATGGTCACTATCTTCCAGTAGCCCTCTCGGCTGGAGTCAGGATAGCGACAGACAATATTCAGACAAAGTTCATCTGGAGTTTTCCCCGGTTCCACAATGGCCTGTTGATTCTTGACATGTCGCCTGCACTGCATTGTCATGTTGATTCGATCCCCAATGTCCACGTCTGTCGAATTCCAGCGACTGGTTTTGTTGGACGCGAAGCTTTTGAGACACGTGGCCCAGGAGGACTTTAGGAAATTGCCCATCGTTTCAATACTGCAATTGGAGAAGAAGAACTTGGCCTCCGTGCCCCACCCAGCGTAGCTCATGATGTGTCCCTGGTCCCAGGAACATTCCTTGGCGTCCCCGTCCCCATCGTGGGGTGCCCCAAGGTTGTGGGCAAACTCGTGTGCCAAAGTCCATGCCCCGTCCCAAAATCCGCCCATATCCTCGGCCACGGAGCTGCCTAAGAATTTCTTGTGGTTGTCCGAAGTCCAGCAGGCCCCCTTGATGTAGGCCCGCCCATTGACCCCTTTTTTGAAGTCTCCTGAGGGCTCTTTAATGTAGAGATCATAACCGGTCACCAAAGCGGCTAGGTCGTGTTGGGGCAAAGTCTTTTGCTTCTTGTAGATCCATTCCGAAAATTGCTCGAGGACCTTCGCGATATCGTATCCCTTGCCGTTGACCTGATTTTTTCCAGGAAAGGCTGGCTCGCCGCTGTTTTCATTTGCAGGACTCCAGTGATGACAAAAGATATTTTAGGCTCACTCATCGTCGCAAAGCGGTTGTTGATGGAATGGAAGAATATGGAAAAGTACTCCGTCACCTTTTTCGCGCTCCCTTTGAATAATTTGTGATTTTTGTAGTCGAGGACAATGAGCACTTCGGGTTGCACCGTCGTCGAGGCCCAGGAGCGTCCCATCATCATCACAGGCTCCACAGTCCGATTCAAGTATTCGTAGTCAGGGACGGAAGGGACGTAGGGACTTAACGTCACCGTCTGGACATCATCCTCAAAACTGATGGAGCGACCTTGACCTAGAAACCCATTCACTTTGTACTTCCCGGCCTTTGAGGGTTCCAAGAGTTCCAACTTAAGGGCCGCCGAAGAGTCCGGGTCCACAAACACGTTTTCTGCGGAATCCTTCAATTCTTCTTTGGAAGGTGTCACGTCTTTCGAAGAATCTTCTCCATCCGCTTCCACATCCAGTTCCAGCATTGCAAAATTCGGTGCAAATATCGCTGCCCCAGCTTCGGGGTCTGCCCGCCTGAGTCTCAAATTGATGTTTTCTCCGAATGCAGTCAGTCTGACTTCAAACTCGTGGGTTGTCACTTCCGCTCGAGTTTTTCGCACTTCCACGAACACAACTTCACTCTGAATCTCATCTGGAAGATTGCCATTACAATTTATGACATTTAATAAAAAGAGTAAAATGTTTATCTCCTGTCTACAGAGTTTCATTCTGACAATTATAATTATTATTTCTACTATTATTTCGTACAGGAACTATTTATTGCTATTATCATTCAATCCTGGACTGGTAACAATTATCTAACTCACAAATAAAATATCCATTGTTATTGATAATAATGGATTTTGACCTGAAATACTAAGCACATACGAATTGTTTATATTTGAATTTGGGTCATATCATAGTCATGGTCTCTTTGTTCGTTGTATTAATCTGTCCTAATTAGAAATAAAAAGCCGCTTCGTTCATTAAGGGGGCACTTTGCGAGACGCTATTGGAGGAACACTTATGACGGTGGATCTCCTAACTCCTAATTAAGTCAGCTATCATAATACTTTAGGATTAAAATGCATTTTTCCTAAAAATGATCATTTTCCATCAAAAGGGATTCGATCAAGAGCTATGGGGTGATAAAGTGATAATTAGTGAAATGTCAAGTAAGTAAGTAGGTTACGCTGTCAAAAAAGAACAACAATTACAATATCAGTAGACATAATATTACAAAATAGCCACTGCTTTCCATCCCATGCCACAAAATACCCGATGATCTTGGCCATTAAAGAATCTCGAAAAATTGTCTCAATCTCAATTATATTTCCATTTTACTGTGATATTACTTTTATTTCATATTCCACAACGATGTTTTTATTACAATAGATTCCTTCAAAATAAATGTTTTATAAGAGTTTTCCTGAATTCCCATAACAAAGTGGGTGGTACAACATACACCTATTGTACTTAATACGTAATTAACATAATGTAACACTCCACCACGTCCACAATAAGTCCGCATTATTATTATGTATTTCCAATTGCAATTCCCATATAAATACAAACAAACAGAAGACAACAACAACATTTCCGTTCCGCGGGAGGCGGGAGATTTAGCTGCGCCCTCAGGGTCTCGTCCAACGGAAAATCATTTTCCCTTTTTGCTTTTCTTCTTCTTCTTGAAGTCAATTTTTCGTCGTCGTCACTGTTAAGTACATCTTTGTCTTCTCGTAACGTAAGTACTCCTTCCTCACCAATTTGCAATTAATAATTCAATAATTTATAAGCTAGATGTCAACATTTGTGACATTTTCCTTCCCAGTACTCTAGTCGCCACCAGTGCCGGCCACCGCGGTTAAATATTGTTTTAATTTTCCGCTGACAACACAGTTTATCAACTTTGCACTTCAATTATTTAAATGTGTACGGGCAACTTGTCACTTGTCATTGTTAATTATAATTGTTTCAAATTGTTTGTCCTTTTTGGTGGTAGAAGAACATGATTATGTGCTTTTACTATTTATTTGAGAACTTGACTTTGTCCTCTTGATTTATTTAAGTTGTAAGTCACGATATATTTAATAGATAATAAGCTAAACGTAAGTGAAGCAATTAACCAAATAAAAGAATAGACTAACTTATTGTAAATAAAATTTTATAATTTCAGCGACACGCTTTTGAAAGAATAAAAAGATAATGGCAGCCAAACCTGGAGAAATCAGGTCGGAGTTCAAATTGAAGAATCCTCCTGAAGATGCGATTCAGTCAATTCGCTTCGTCCCGAATCACAACAACCTCCTCGTCGCAGCTTCTTGGGACTCTTATGTCAGACTCTACGATTGTGCGTTCAACGTCCTTCGACACAAATATCAGCATTTCGGAGGGCAGCCCATCCTCGACTCCCTTATGGTCGTAAGTCTTCAACATAATAAATAATAATAAATAAATAATTGCCTACGAATAAGTTATAAACTCAAACGAACTACTAAAATTAAAAGGGAGCAGATTTTATTAACTATAAACTCAATTTTGTGAAACTTTAGCATTTTTGTGCGACAAATTGTGGATATTGGATTGGACTGTGGTATTCATATAGCCTCTCAACATTGTCTAAACTGTTTTTTATTTTTGGTTATCCAGGACCAGTTTAAGTCATTTAGCGGAGCTCTCGACGGAAGTGTCATTTGCTATGATATGAATGCTGAATCATGTTTGTTAATTACTTTTAAAATACAGAATATTTCATAGTTAAGTATGTTGCAATAATTTTAAAATAATTGTACTTTGAAGTGCAGCAACTCGGAACTCATGAGGAGGCAGTCAGATGCACGCAATATAGTGCCGATCGCCAGCTTCTTGTCACAGGTAGTTGGGACACGACTGTAAAACTCTGGGACACCCGATCTCATAATGCTGTAGGAACCCATCCTCAACAGGAACAAGTAATTAAATTGGATCCTACATGATTTTGCATTGATTGCTTAGTTGATCTATTCTTGCTAAAGAGATGCATTTAAGTAATTACAATTAATTTCTTGTTTGATGATTACAGGTGTTTACAATGAGTGCCAAGGATGAAATGCTAATTGTTGGTACGGGAGGAAGGAAGATTCTTGTGTGGGATCTGCGTAATATGGTTGCTCCACTGCAGCAACGGGATTCCCTCCTTAAATATCAAACAAGATACTTACAAATCTTCCCGAATAAACAAGTAACACCAATTGATTTACAAAATACCAACAGAACTACTAATTATAGAATATTGAATTATTATTTTTTATTTGCAGGGCTACGTCTTGAGTAGCATTGAAGGCCGAGTTGCTGTTGAATACTTTGATCCCAATCCAGAAGTTCAAAAGAAGAAATACGCTTTCAAGTGTCATCGCATTAAAGAGCAGGGAATGGAATGTATTTATCCGGTCAATGCCATCAGGTACTATTAATTATAAGCAAGATTAAATATTTCAGCTAGTGGAAACTCTAGATTAAAAAACTCTTTTCCATGCGCTTCCTACCTTTTGTATGTATGTAGTATGTATATATATGATGTTGATGATGAAAAGTTTTTTATTGTGTTCCCTGCGGGCTATAAGCCAAATTCATCACCCAATTTAAACATACTATAACTTGCATTGCCTATCTACATTTTATCCTCATTTTCCTAAAAGGTGACCTTACCCAAAACAGTATATCCTAAATAGATACCAGAGTAGGGATTTGTTTCCACCAGCAAACATTTAGTTCCGTATTACTTGACCATGTTGTGAAATGCATCATGATGTAATTTTTTCGTTGTATTCAGTTTCCACGCAGAGTACAGTACTTTTGCTACAGGAGGGTCTGATGGATTTGTCAACGTTTGGGATGGGTTTAACAAAAAGCGCTTGTGTCAGTTCCACAGATATTCTACAGGAATCTCCTCCCTCGCCTTCAGCGGATGCGGTAAGAGTTATACTAAAAAATCCATTGATTCTTAATTTGGATTTCTCGTTAACTAACGAGCATAATACACAATATTCCTGATTTTTATTAATTCGTGAATGAGTAACTAATTCGTGTTCTAATTATTTTATAATTTAGGTCAAGTGTTGGCCATCGCCTGTTCGTACTTATATGAAACTGAGGAGCCGCCAAATCCAATTCCGGACAACAATATATACATCCGAAATGTAACTGATCAGGAGACGAAACCGAAATAATTTAGGATTTGCTTATTTTATATTAGAATAATGTATATAATAGCTAATTATGTATGCACACAATTTCTAACTAATGTACACTGGCATCCCCCCGCGTAAAATTTTTCGCAATTCGTTACGTATTTGTATATGGACATAGGCAGATTTGTTGGGATTTGGATTTAGCAATAATGGGTCTGCCAAGCCAGGAATACGAAAAAATCAGTAAAGAAAGACCGCGAAGGTTTTAGGAATTTACAAGAGGTAGAAAATACGCACAAAAAGGAATTGGCAACTTTTTTGTGCGATCGCAACATTTACGTCAAGAAACCCATCTCCTAAGAAAGGGATTATAGAGATTACTTCAGGATTGAGTACCCTAATTGTATATTATATTAAACTACTCACCTGTTTGGATAATTAAAAGTTGTTTAATTAATATTTTACTAGCGTTTGGGAATGGAAATGGAAAGAATTGTGCATTTTTTAGGATATTTTGTGTAAATATTGTTAATAGTACTGCACTCAAATATTTTTGTTCTACGTGTCAATTGTTGTCCAGCTAAATATTTTTAGAAAGACCATTTCCCCTTTATGGGAATGAGGGAACATAAAATATTCTTTTAGTATCTAAATGTTGTTATGCGCATGCGCCTTAAAAGAAAGGTTTCCCATATTACTCTGCATTTGGCAGATTTTATACTATTTATACTAATCTTCCAGGGAAAGTAAGATGTAGTGCAAATAAGATAAGGGAATGCCCACTGAGTAGGGTGGGTGTCCAGGAAATCGGACGTTCCGGGTACAATATAAGATAAATGGGGAGTGCTTCGACGCAAGTAGGACTGGGTCCAAAAATGGCCACAATTGCAGACGTCATATTATGAACAATCCCTTACGTCTTAAAAATTCTGTGTACAGACTAAAATAGTTTACGTAGTTATTATTGTGCAGATGTTAGTATACATATTTTAAGCGCCTATAATGTATAATGTATACTGTATTTTGATAATTCCTATTTAATTATAATTATAATATGTATTATGTATCTGTAAAATTAAAAGTTTCTGTGGAAAAGATGGTTCGAGATTTTCTTTCCATCCTGTATGAAGGTTGAGAATTGTTCGAATGACTTTTCTACCTTTCAGTTTAGTGAGAATAGCTAGAAACTAATGAATCGCGGTATCAGGTGTACCCCTTTCTGAATATTCTAATTGATCTTCGGAGACCTTGCGTTGTCAACTATATTCGCAAAAGAAAACTTCTCGCAAATTTAAACTATATGTAACACATGCATTACAATTAAATCAATTAAGAGTATTAGCTAAACTACTATACTAGTTCAGTACAAGTAGGTACATAACAATGATAAAAAACTACCTACTGTTTTATATCGCCATTTATAAAAGATTTTATTGTCACGACTATGTAACCATGTAGTAAATAATGTAAATGTATATGGTGAATGGGTGACACAGAAAAATGTTATTATATATTATTAAAAAATTAATCTGTACAATTGTTGCAAATAAAAATATTTATAATTCATAATTTATACAATATATAATTATGACTATTTTATTGGCTTGCATGTCTGGGGAATTCCGTGCACTTATAAGAGACATTTTTGTGCCGTGATTATTATGAACAGAATATTCTTGGTACCGCTTTTATTGTTAAGCTCTAATTTCAAGCTGTTTTCATAATCCTTTTTAATCCGATCTGAAATAGACAAGCATTTTGGGTCTATATGCGACATGACCCAACAATTTTCGGTACTATCGATAAGAAAAGAATGTACTAGTCGACCCTAGTAGTACATTCTGCTGTAGTTCATAAATAGTTCCACGACAATATTTAATAGTTAGTGTAGTAAATAGTATCTATTTAAAGGTAGGTTGTGACGAATTGCTTGTTCCCTACCCTAATGATACTTAATGAATGAATGCATATAAATTGGATCACACTTCACACTCACACACACAATTTGTACTTTGGAGACAAGGTTCAGGAGAATATGGAGCGAATATTGAAAGATGTGCAAGTGCTTGGTATTGTTGAAAAACGATTATGAGACGATTTGTGTAGATTTGTGTTGATTTGTGTTGGGTTTCTTGTTGAGTTGAACCAGTTGACTTGACGTTCAACGTTGAGGTTTTCGTTGAAGACTGAGGAGGAGGAGGTGACCTCTTTTATTACTCTTTAATAATTGTCCGGTTGTTAATTGATAATTAATAATTCTCTAATTTAATTATTTTATTCTGACTTTCTATTTTTGATTCTCTGGTTCATTTTTGGATTAACTCACATCAATGTTGAATGTTGAATGTGACGTAATTATTTATTGAATGACGCAATTGTCATTGTTTATTTTTGTATTAAATTGGCTGTTCTCTCAGCCATTAGCTAAAGTAAAGTCAAATCTGTTCTTGTTTTATTTAAATGTGTACATATCTAAATAAATTTCAATTTTAAGGTGCTAAGCTAAGCAAAAAGAGATAAGTCAATGTTATTAGATAGATCGACAATTTGATTTGTAATCTGTATGTAATTAGTTAATGGTCTGTTGGTTAGTTTAGTATTGAGTTTGGACTGGACTAGTTTGAAGTTGCTTTGTTTTGTCGTCAGAAGAGGATTTCACTATTACACGCTGCGGTAAGACAATTAATTTATAGTAATATTTAAAGTCAAAGTAAATTAATTACTGGCTGATCTTAATTTTGGGTTAAAATATGATAACGGGGCCCATCTTAATATGCAATATTATAACAGATAAATGATAAATGCATGATGCATGTTAAATAAGGTAGGAAAAAATTCAAGGGGAAGGGGTGGTAATACCGTAATTGGTAATACAATAAAGCAATTATCGTGTATTTAATTAGTACCCGTTGTTAAAATTTTGAAGTACCTATCCGTAGAGTAATTCAAAGATGTCTAAGAGATCTATGGAATATCTTGACAATTTGGTAGTGAAAAAACTGAATTTGTCCATTTCTACTACAAATGAAAGTGATCGAGATGAAAATTCTGTACTTTTAGAAAATAGTACGAGCTCAGGTAATAAATAATATTATTAAATGATCTAAACTCTCAAAGTCATCGAATTCCTCGCTCACTCAATTCAATTAATAAAGGAAAATCTTACTTGACTACTCGCTTTACTAACGGGTTATATTAAATTATTAAATGCCGATGTAGCTTCGGGGAAACTTGTCAATGAAGAAATGGAGACGGAAACTCTCGATCTCGATAGTAAGGAATGTTCTCAGCTGACAATTGCAGCACAAAATGGTAAAATGAGCAGACATTTTGCATTTGCCACCATTCCATATTCCTTTTGCAAATTTGCATCCCTCAAATTGACTCAAAAACGAGAAATTTTCACCCACACCCTCCCAAAACCGGTTTTTCGGTTGTTACTCTGGACTAATGATAAGAATGATGTGTTGAAGTTGGGAACTGGGACAAATATTTCTTCGTGACAATTAGTAAAAGGACGAACGCTTGTAATATAATTAATTATGAATTATTCCCATTTAGTAATTCACAATAAAATGGAGCAGCATTACGAAACAGTAAAGAAGTCCAAAACTCCTGCGTCGTGGATTGAGGAGATAAGCCGTAAAGAAGGGCGTCCTCCAAAATGGGAGACTTTCGACGTCAGTGGACAATTAAATGTCAACGAACCACGTTTCAAAACGATCCTTCATTTAACTTACAAGGGTGTTGAATTGCAGGGTAAGAATTGCATTCTTTGACAATTCTTTATTCGCTTGGCCATTCTTATCGAGAATATTCACTAAAACTAAATCAGCACTTTTATCAACTTCCTAGTTTACCCATTTTGCACATTATAATCCTTTTCTGCCTTTTTCATCTATTTTCTTCTTAGTTTCAAAATTACATGTACCTAGTTGGTTAATTTAATTCATAGTAATTTGGGACATATCTAAATTACTTTTTCTATTTTTCTACCTAATTTGAGATTGCTACCTATCATTTTAAACATTTTCCCCCTAATTTAATTTAATACTCCAGCTGTTTTCATTGTTGTCTTCCTAATTTGGGAAAATCTCTACCTATTTTATTAATTTCCTTGTTATTTTTTGAAATTTGCTTCATTGTTTCTCAGCTTTCCACTTTTGCGTTACCTACTTTTGCCTAAAACACAAAATTTTTGTATGCCAGATACCACAGGATATAAAATAATCACGTTTATCCACCATTGTCAACTATCAACATCAGATCTTTATTAATAATAAGTATATTAATTAATAGATTGGTTTGATTTCCTATTTTATTACAGGGGAAGCTACGGAACGAAATAAAAAGGACGCAAAACATAATGCGGCCAAAGACTTATTGGATAATAAGATGAAACTGAGTCCCAAGGACTACTACGAAATTAACGGGGGTGTGAAACCATCTGCCCCTACTGTGTCCGTAGTGGTCCAGTCGACGACAAACGGATTCAAGGATGCAGACATGGGACATAATCCTATTGGAGAACTATCTGAAATGTGTATCAAACTGGGTCTTAGTCCACCTGTATACGATGTACGAAATAATACAAGTTTGACATTTTACAATTAAAATTTTAAAGCTACGAGCTCCATTTTAGTAAATATTTAAAAATATATTGTGACGAAAAATGTTGAATTTTAGGAAATCGTTTCTTACAGAAAATATTAGGCTTTTTGTGCAAAATAAGTCACTTTCGCAACAAGGCAATGTTAAACAATTATTGTACTATAATAGCAATGTCGCTAAATTTATTTTGCTTTCAGGATTATCCTTTACTTTATTTATTTGTAATAGGTACTCATACATTACTGTTACTGGTTAAATAATAACAACTCTTTAATTAAAAAAACCAACGAAATTCGGTTATATATTGGTTACATATATAAAGTAAAATGATAATAGAATTTTAAAATATATTGTCCCACAGGAAGATCCGATGGAGGGTCCTTCCCACATGCCCACACTAGTGGTTCACTGCACAATCAATGGGATAAAGAAGTCTGACCAATTTTCAAATAAAAGGATTGCTAAACGACGAGTAGCTTACAAATGGCTAATGGAATTAAAAGGACAATCCGTTGAAGAAACGAGGAGAAATATGGGCGTCGAAGGAGAGGATTCTGGAACAAGTTTAGGTTTAATTTTATTCATTCTTACGATTTCTTCAAATTGTCTTCCTTAAATATAAATAAAGCTTATGAAATTAATCGGTATTAACTAATAGAGGAGCTTGTGTCCAATTTACGGCTTCGGCGTGATAACGTCCTAAAGATTCCGTGCAGCGGCAGCAAGGAGGACTGTTCGAGAGTCCTGTCTCACAAAAACCACTTATTTCAAAAGTGGTGCGGACCTCTAATAATTCGGCTTAAGGTTCATCTTTTAAAGAGAATATCTTTTTACATTATTTTATTATTAACTATTATATTAATTTATTTTATTTTTTAGAATGGCGAAAGTGCGGAGGCGATGTGGACAGCTAGTGGAGGCCCCGTCCCCTTTTTAGAGTCTTTAGGACACGAAAATAAATTCACTGTTGATTACCAAATGTTCAAAGGCGAGCGTCATCAAGCCGTGTTGTCTTTACATATTGAGGATTCTGAGCTGCCAGACGCTGTATTTTTGGGTCGTGGCGATACCGAAGAGCTGGCAAAGGACGACGCAGCCAAAAAGGCAGTTGATCACATCTTGGCCTTATCCAAATAAAAAGTTCCCCAATAGCCCTCCATCTACACTTCTATACGAACGTTTTTTGTTTTTCTAGCTTATTGTTACTTAGCATTAGGTTAATTTGTGTGTTTTTTGGTTATTATTCTAACCTAACGTTAAGCATGTTTTAAAAGTTAAGTTTTCCATTTGTACTATTAACAATTAACATTCTAAATGAATGCATGCGCGTTAATTATTTTCTTTTTCCATGTTTTTGTTCAAACCAAGGGATATTCTCCAGTCCAGTTAATTACATTAATTACAAGTATTGTTTATACATGAAGTACTTTTGTTATTGCTCTTAGTAATATTTACGTGTGATAAGAGGATATCCCTATTCTGTATGTCAATAGCAACTAAAAAATAACGCAATGTCAACTAAATATTGATCATATTTTACTATATTATTAAAAGGTCGGCTAAGACAGTATTTGAATATTATTAAAAGATCGGCTAAGATACCAGTTTATATAATTCAAAAATTGGCTAAGACAATATAACTCTTGTGGCATATTTTGCATTTAAGAAAATGGTTTTTTGAGTCGATTTAGCATTAATATTAAATATTATGTAATTTTTTAAAGATTTCCTAGGTAGCTTATTTGATGTGCCATGCCAATGATAAAATTTTGTTAACGCTGACAAATTGTGATATTAGCTATGTGATAGATTTGTTATTGCTCACGGAAGGAATATTATGCAACGCTGTATAGACTATTAATTAAGTGATGTACTGCAAGGATAAATATTTTCTTATGAAAATTAAATATCTACATCTTACTATAAAAGATTTTTGCATGGCACAAGTAAGCACGTAGGTTAGGTTAGGTTAGGTTATAATTCCATTATAATTTTGTTAATGTTCTATATTCAATTCAATAATCATTTCCAAGTGGAAGAAGGATACTTACATGGTACTATACGTTTACTGATAAGATTACATCTAATAAGACTTGCATGGTATTTTATACTTTTTATGCTCTGTATACGTCAAACTGTGTATGCAAGTATTCTATGATAGGAACTGTGCAATATGGTGTGAAATAGGAATTTAGTAGGATTGTATGATGTCACTTGCGACTTATGCTTAATTGTAGTTAGTTGTTAGTGAATAAACTGTAACATACATTGAATGTTAAAAAACTGTTCTAATTTCTTTTCACTTTTAATGTTTGAAAATGTTATGATCTAGTTTCTTCATACTTGAGGATTGTGTTAGAAACTTATTCTGTCATCCTTTCATTTGTTTTTGAAAAGGGAATTCATAACCTTTCAAAATATTTATTTTATTATCTCAATGGAAGAACTGCTTACGTATTACGTAGTAAAGATGCTGGAAATACAACTGTTTTATATATTTCCTTTTAATTGCATAGCCTATACTATACAGATATTCAAAGAAGCCAAAACTATTCATACTTACCTATGCATAAAATGTACATAATATGTTAAATCGCTTTCCTAAAGATTGTATAGTTACATATGAAGTAAATTGTGTAAGTACACTCTGACAGTAGGTTGGATGAGGTTAGGAATATAAACTTGAATTTATATTAGCCGAGAAGGAATATTAGAAGTATAATAAAATGCAAATGAGTACAATAAAAGTCGTAAAAGCTTTAAAAGACCACACGTGAGAAGATTTGATTGTTTTATTTGATTTGTATTGATCAAGATGCACATTTAATTATTATGCACTGATGAACTTGAGCTTTTGTTCTTAGAGTTTGTACTAATAATTCATGCTTGAGTTTTCCTGTTTCAGAAATGATATTCCTATTCATTTATTTGAAAACTTTTGTTTATTCGTTCCAAACTCTTCCTCGTCTATTCTAAATTCTAGTAAGTGTCCCTTGCATTTGCACCTTTACTAATTATTTTTCCTATTCATAAGAATTGTGAATGAATATTTGTACACAGCTGGAGCAGAGAAAAAGCTTTTTCATTAGATTATATTTTACAATCTTATTTGTGTCTATGTAAACACAATAACTTTAAATAATAATTAATGTGTTAGAAAAATGTATAATCTAATTAATTAATACCCAACATTAAAATAAATAGATGAGCTACAAAATTAAATAACTAACTACGCCACTGAAATAGGAGTGAATCAGAATATTAATTCAAGAGATTTACACTGACGTGAGAAGTTTATGAAAAGCTTTCAATCTTTCTTTCACTTTTCTACATATTACAGATATTCTCCTAATGAGTTGCTCTTGAGCCAAGATTCCATGAGGAGATGAAGAAATCTCATTGCAGACTCGTTCTATTTTATTTTGTGACTGTGCTGTAGGGCTATAGGGCTGTAGGTAGTAAAGTAGTAAAGTAGCAACTACTTTTATTTATCCCTACTCCTATATATTGTACTTATCTGCGTTGCGTTGCATTAAATTCCTTGTGTAAGTAACAAGGTGTTGTTGTTGAGGGAATTGGATGTTACCGACACACGTTTATGGCCCACTCATTTCATCTCAATTGGAAATTCCATTTTGTTGCACTTCATCTCCACAATCTCAATCCCATTTTATTCTTCAGCTGTTCCACACTCTACTACATTCTACTATTATACATTTACTTAATAAAATAAAGTTTTTCTGTTATAAGAATATGTCAATGCAAGGACAGAGTATAAACATAGCTAGACTCTTCATTAGTATTTCGGAAGGAAGCCAAATGTACTTGCAGAACATCTACTTTGTATTTGGCTTGGCTAAAATATTCCACTTTTTTCAAACTGCAGAGCATTGTTTCTTTTCTAGTAAAACAATAAATTACTACAGTCTGAAGTATTAAATCCTCATGAGATCTCACATTGCACCAGGTCTGGAGTCTGGACTTCTTGAGTACATTGATATTCATAGTTGTACATATTTCTGCGGTCATTATCTCATCAGTGAAACCCTCGTCCGAATTGGATAAAAAAATCAGCCAAGCACAGGTATAATATTATGTAGCGTTCATTTGGTTATTTTGAAATTTTCATAAATCTGTTGTAACCAATTACATTGGAGGTCAAAGTTGGCCAAAAATGAACTTCCACACAAAAACCGTTTGCCTGTTTTTCAAAATTAAATTAATTGTTCCACACTTGGCCAACTTCAGACAGAGTAGCAGATAATTATATCTCTGTAAAGTAATTTTAAGCTGGTCACATAGAGATATAGACAGTGTCATAGTGTGTACCAAATGTCACCTGAATCGGTCAACTCTGTCAAAATCTTATTGTCTAGAGACGGACAGACAAACGGCACATTCTTATAAAATTGTTATCAACCACTTAATAATAGCACTTGATAGTAATAATGTAATATACCACCCATAACACCCAATCTATACCTGATGACGTGGAAAAGTCAATTGGTGCTGCTAATGGATTCATATTCTTCATCCATTTACACTTTCCATTGAAAAATGATTTTATTAGATCTGTACGTGGAGTAGTGGCATGACTATAATAACAATAACTATAATTAAAATAACTCCTTTGAAACTGATGGTATATTGAAATTTCTGCTCACCCCGTTCGCCCCCCCCCCTTGCGTTTTTTAACTAACCTTTTCTAGCACAATCGAGGCAGGGGGTGAACCGGGTGCAATTTAATAATCCCCCGTACGGACTATTAAGAGCTACAATATATAATTCCTTTGAATTAAAGTACATCTACAATTAATTAGCTCATTGTAACGCGTTATAAATATACACTTTCTTATTCCTTTCGTCTAATTGAGGCGACATTCATTTACTAAATAACAAACTGCTATTAAGGTGCCTACGTATTTGTATATAGTGTGTAGTGTGTAGGACAAAAATAAACATTGCCTCAGTGTGTGTATAATTAAAATACACATCATTAGTGAATGAAGCCAATTTCCGATCGCAATTTAACTGTTTGACTATTTTATTCTATTTTTATTCTAATAATAAATAAATAAAATAATCATTTGTCTTTTTGACAAACTAATTAAGTTATTCATCATTTCAACAAGAATCTATTTGTCTTGGCTAACTTAATAAGTATTTATAAAGATACGGCTTTGAATTTGAAATCTGCTTAGCACTAAAGATCAGTGCAGTAAACAAGCCACAAGAAATATTATTTTATTAGTAACCTAAGTAAAATAGGTTTTAGTAAAACTTGTAAAGCGAAAGATCTTTATCATTTTAACTCATGAGTTTAATATATTATAGACAGATGAAATCTATATAGCAAATGCTTGGATGCTTTTTATAAGTCTTCTAGAGTAAGTACACTACTTAAGTTACCTTTATTGTATTCCTTCCGTTCTTCTGGGAAGTGCAAGTCTTTGAAGGTGCATTAAAAACTGTTTGTATTGTATGAATGGTAAAAGGTGTTGGTGATACACATACAGGTACTAATTGGAGGTTATTGAGTGAACTAGTGAAGACAAGAGTTTAACTAACTAATAATTTATATATATAATTTTTTATACCTAATGTGTGAGAAAGCCTTATTAACACATCCTCACATACTACATATTTATGTATGTACACTGAACAAGTCAGTAGCATAGTCACAATTTACTAATTGTAATAGACTTCGTACGTACCTAACCTGCACATTACCAATCCTTATAATTTATTTATTACAGACACACACTGGATTACAGATATAATTTCTCCCATTTAACAGAAATAGGTAAACTTATATTTGGCTCTGTGTAAGTACGGGGTAGCTAATCATGGGACTCCTGGTTGGGAGACCAGATTTCAGCGAAAAGTTGAAATTTGAAACCAGTTCGAGTATAAATCAAATAAATAAATATTTAATGAGTTCAAATTACAAATTAAATGATAAAAATTAATTTTAATTTGGAAGATTGTTATTTTAATGCTCGGAGTATCATTTTAAATTTTATCTCATAGACAGTAGTATAGTCAGTATAGTGTGTGTCCACAACTAAATATTTATTTGAAAGAATTATTATTAATTAAATGATACACTTTAACATTTCTTTGGCTTTGCTTTAAAAGTTGTTTACCTACTAAATAGATAAATTGATTCTCAGCTTCCAGAAAATACATATTTGGTATATATAATATATATAAGTGTAATAATATAATATATATTTGGTATAAGTAACATATGTGAATTTAATAATTATTTAACGTCGATAAAGGTCGATATGCATGCATATAATATTAGAATCCCTTTTTGACTTAGGAATTAAGTCACTATTTTGGTGCAGTATGTTTAATGTTTATATTTATACTCCCTCCCTGCTGCTATCCAGTAGTTACTTTGATGCTTCTAAACTTGTAATATTCTTTGAGATGGGCCTTTATTCTAATTTTATGAGAGGGAGCTTTTAGCACTCTTTATAGCATTTGCTAAGTAAGTAGAAGAGTCGCTTAATTTAAACACGAACAAAGAGAAAAGCTTTTACTGGAGATTATTGTGAGTTCATACACTTAAACTTAAACAATTAGTACTTAGCAGGTGTATTATTAGTATTCCTTAAATTAAATGCAAGTGTACATACAATCCTTAATGTACACTTTCCAACACTCTGTCTTAATCTTACAGTAAATAAATAATGTAAGCAATATCTTAATGTTCCGAGTTAAGTATTTAAAACATTTAACACATTCCGAATAGTGCAACTTAACAATCGCAATCGCTATTCCAATGTATTCTAAATATTATTATTATACTATAATGGAATCTGATCTATACGGGCAACGTATATGTTACCGGGAAAATCGGAAATAAGACATTACCGGTAATGTTTAGGCCATAATGGCAATGTTCCCAAAATTGCAGTTTTTCGTACGAAATATTTATAAGACTAATTTTTAATAAATATTGAATTTACCAGTTTGATTAAGCAGTTAACGGGGAATAGAAAAGTGTCACCTCAATCCTGTACTATTGGGAATATTGCCGGTATTGCGCCTAGGCATTCCGGGAATGCCTTATTACCGATTTTACCGGCAACATATACATCTGGAAGAATTTATCTTCTAGTGACAAAGGATACATATTGTAAAACCAAAAATCTGTGTAAAAATGCTCTGATATGTTCTGATAAAAGCAATAATTTAATTATACAACACAACTAAGTCTACTCACCAATAAAAATTAGCATTTTAATTAGTGCAGCCGCTGTATTTTACAAAATTCTATTTTGAGGATACAAAAACTGGATAGCGTCCATCTGTACTATACGTAATAAGTTTATACTACGCACAGGTATGTATTATGTTGTAGGTACTTAATTTTCATGCACGGGAGCCGATAAGCCAAGTCTTCCTGTAGGTTTTGATATATGATCTTGTAATTTAAATACGAAGGCCAGACCCGCAGCAGGTTACACTTTGCTGATCAAGAACAAAACAATATAATATTGTGTTCTACATATAATATGCCAAAATGTATCCAATTTCAAGTTTTTTCAACAAGATTAAAGTAGCGTGTCATTTGTGTCAGTCTGTGTCTGTACTGTACTGTAGCGGAAGGTAGAGATAGAGATGAAAATTTAATGAGGATGATGGTGAAATGTTATTGAAGACTGTAAAAACGTTAGCTATTTAGTAATGATAAAAGAAAACACAAATTAATTGTATATACACCATAATATTATGTCTCTTGTTAATTAACACTTTAAAGTTAAAGTTAAAGTTTCATTCTATATTCATTTTTGTGCCAAATTCTTGAAATACATTTTTTGAAGAATCGGAATTCGAAAATTCTCCCGAATTCTTATGCTAATTGATAATATAGTTATTAACGTGCAAACACTTCATATATTTTGTGCACGTGCTCAATTTACAGTACTATAATTAATAATTATAATAAAACGTAATATTTAGCTGTAGGTGTGTACTATGGGCGTTTTTAATGATAAATCCGAATTTAATATCTTTGAAGACAAGATAAAATGATATATTTTACTAGTGATCAGTTTGGATTGTGCAGGAAGTGTGACTCTGAGGATTACAAATAAAAGAAGTGTAAATGTAGATGAACATGTAATTAAATAAGAGCATCCTGTAATCCAAAGAAGTCCTCGGTTCTCCATGCATCACTCAATTCATAATTATATTATCTAATCACATTTATTTCTAATTCTTCCACACATACGCCCCAGACTTCGATATCACGTTACAACAGGTTATGTCTCTCCTTATGCACTGCACTTCGATATCCCTATTTAACGAAGTGACTCTTTTAGGATGAACGGGATGAACTATTTAATTATTTTATAAAAGTAAAATGAGTCTGTTAATATTATAATATTATACTATACTTATCATATCAACAAAATAAATATACTCGTTAAGTAATCGTGTGGATAAGCGTGGATATGCAATTTTATTATCTCAGCCTAGGATTGCCACTACATATTTCACCAACCTTACCTTAAGGACAAGGAAATAATATGATTTTATAGTTACTATAAATCAATGCACTACCACGCATGGACTATTCATATCATACATATCGCCAATCCAATACCACAAAATATATAAAGACTTTATTTATGCAAGTAAATCTTTTTAATCAATTAAATTACTGTTGTCCTGTAACAATTATCACATTCGATGAAACTGTCTGGTGTACTACATCAGATCGAAGCAAATTGTATCTAAGTAAAAGTAAAGTACGTATAAAGTATACAAACCGTTTTGTTTGATCGAATAAGAATAAAATTTTTCATTAGTGCATTTTATTTATTTAGATTATTTGTAGGAATTAATCTAACTAGAAACTAATCATGTAGCTTTTATGAACATGTAACCTTAAGTCGATAATTAAGTTATAACCTATTTCATTTGAGTCTGAAAAAGTTACGGAAAGTAATTATTTTAATTAAGAGTAGGTATCTGTTTACCGTCATTAACGGCAATGGTAAACAAATTGTTATTGTTATGAATTTGAATTTATTAATATTTCTATCAGTTATTATTAAATAAATCGAAATAAATCGAAATAAAGTTGCAATGATTGCTGCCAAATAAAAGTTGTAGGAAATTGTATGATGTTGTATAGATGATAATATTGTTAGATAAAAGTGGAATAAAAAAGATAAGTATTAAGAAGCGTTAGAGTTAGGTTGGATAATAAACCAAGAAATACAGATCAGCAGAAGATGAGGAAAAGATGAAAATGCAAAGGAGAGAGAGACGGAGATTCAGTGGAGAATTGGAGATTCTACTGTTTTCTACTTTTTCTACATGTAAGTTGGGGAGGTGGAGCCGGGAAAAGTATTGAGATTGTGGTTGGCTGAATTTCCCGTGGGAACTCCCCTTGGTGGAGTCATAAGCCAATGGGGGCCTTATTTGGTTGGGAGAGGAAGCTAGCTGGACCACATTGCATTGCAGAATTAGATAGAAGATAACACAGCACATCAGCACACACACCACACACGTAGACACGTAGGATCTATTGGTGGAGTAGCAGAGAAACAAGAGTACAAGAGATTATCTTTATTATTGGGTTCATTCCGAGGAAGAAACTCAACGCGATAACTTCATTCACGCACCTTCACTAATCTTAGAAACGGACTTTCTTTAATCTTCATTTATCTGATCCCCTTTTGGAGACTTTTTGTGTTGGACGTGGACGTTCAACGTTGGACAAACATTATTTACGTGTGTAATTAGTTCACTTCAGTTCACTTCAGTAATTCGTTCGTAATTTGCTCCTCAGTCATCAGTTCAGTTATTCAAGTTATTCTCATCTGGATCCAACCATTTACAATTAAATAAAAAACTGGTAAGATAGTTGAATTAGTCTGGTGTGTGTGGCTTAATTTTAACTATAGGTATAATTATCCTACAAAAATTTCATTAGCAGTCAAAATCTGCCTTCTTATTTATTAGCAGTTAAATACCCATCCATGCAGTTTAGTTTGTGAACTGGAGAACATGCTTCGAATGAAATCGGGGTACAGTGCAAAACAAAATCTTTTATACGGTCAACGGTGGCGTTGTTTGCAGGAAGAGAAATAATTTCTAGAAGTGCCACCGAATTATATGTATATATTTAGGATATAATTAGTTCAGTTGTCAGGCATGAGATAAAAGAAAAATGAGCCTTAAGATTGTTTAACGAAAATCTTATCGTTGATCGTTACGCACGCTTTCTGAAGATAATATTAATTTAGTTTGGGTAGATTAACTATTTAGACAACTTCTAGTGTCTAGTGTCGTTGTCAGTCTTATTTATGATAATGAAATCTTTAAATAGAAAACAGAAAATTATCGACTTGCAACTTGGTTCAATTAGGTTACTAAATAATTTCTTTTTTATTTTACAGTTGAAGTAAGGGAACAATAATAAAGTTAAGATTAATCCAGCCCAGTCCGGGAACGCTGGCAGATAATCTCAGCAAATTGGATTAATATTCCATTCTTGTGTGGTCTAATAAATCTGGAAAAGTGATAGTTAAATTGCAAAGTGAATTGTTTCATCAGTTAAATCGTGTTGACAAAAGCGTTGATAAAAGTGTGTCCGTTGCAAGTTGGAAGGTATTGATGATGAATCCGCCAATCCCTTGGTCCGGAGGCCTGGGCTGGCCCCTTGGGTTCAACATGCCCACAAGTCCCAGTGTACCCAACTTCGGAGACGGACCTTATCAGCCGATGCAGCCCCGGGAGTTTAGTTTACGGGGCTACGCTGAGTGGCGGGCGGAAAATGCGAAAGTGGAAGCTGCCCGAATTCTGACGTATCTCCACACGAATAAAACGGGCCCCAAAGACATGAACCCCTTCGCCCCGGAGTACATCAAACACACCCACGAACACTTGCACAACAACAAATCCTTCATGATAGACTCTTTGCTGAGTCGGCAGGACGCCGCTGCCAGGGTCGCCGTCGAAAGGGCCCTTGTCTCTGACCCCCAGAACAGGCTCGCATTGAATTTGTCCACAAACGCCAAAAGCCTCTGTGTGTCCAAACAGTCGAAAGGGGAGTCCAAAGTGGGGAAAGATAATTCCACCAACTACAACAAAAACTGCCGCCCCCACCCCTACCCCCAGAATATCTGTGGGGGTCACAATAGAAATTTATTCGTCTTTCAAAACAAACAGCAGCCAGGGGCACCAAATATGGAGACCGTCCCTGTCCAGAATAATTTAGGCTCTTCTACTCCCGTACCTCCTGACGAATCTCTCTCTGGTAATTAATAGTTTTTATACTTTGCATCTTCCGCATCCCTTTATGCTTATCTCAAGATAACTATTTTCTGTTAATAGGAAATTCAAACTAATAAATAGATAGACACAAATAATAATAAAAATTTAAAAGTTTCAATGTCTATCGCTCCATCGGGAACTAATTAATGGATTCTATTTGAGTATATGTATATGGAAGTATTTATATTGTACTACCAAAGATTCACATCTTTCAATTTCCAAAGGTTTAGAAAAGTCAAAGTCCATGAAAGATGTTCAAAGGTTTAGAAAATAAAAATATTGACAATACGGCAACATTTGGCACTTTAAAAACCTTATGTTAAACAACGAACAAAATGTGAGAGAAAGTATTTGGCAATTAAATGATACGAATCCCAAGTATATTTTTCATATTGTATATACTCAATTGCATAAGCATAATTGGTAAGTGATTAACTTAGTTTAGATATATGGTTATGGTTTATTAAACTCTACACCGTATTTAATATTAGATATTATCGAAATGGCTACCCATGTATTGTATTTAAATGTAAAATGTTTCCTTAAACCATATCACTGAATGAATCGTCTAAACCTACTTTTGCAAACCATTAGATACTCTTAAGCAGTTTCAGCTAAAATGCAGATTTTGCTCAATCTTGTAATAGTATTCATTGCTACAGATATATATACTATAGGATACTATAGGTTTAGGTTTATTTATATAATCCTCACGTCCTTCACCCAAAATAAAATAATTAAAAACGTGTTCAAGCTCTTTGATGAATTTGCACATTCTTAAAATCAGGTCTTGTAAAAGAATGTAAATAAATAAAATGTGAATATATGACATTTTGGTATATTTTGTAACACAACAAGACACTAGTTGTCTGTCTAGAACGTACTTTTAAATATTATAATGCCATCTCATCTGCAACTGATTTGTACAGAAGTGTTCCTCCTGTAATTAAGTCCGCATCATTCTACTCTGACCGAGTGTTTCTTAGTATTTTAGATGTAACAGAGAAAGAAAGACAATTAAATTTTAGTTAACTTTTAACTTTAGTTTTAAGAATAGCAAATGCCAAAGACAATTACAATGTGTTTTTAATTTGCAGGTGAGAAATGCAGGTCTTCATCCCCCCAGAGCGCCCGCCGAGCTACAAAAGCCAAACGAGTCAGAACGATTTTTACTCCAGAACAATTAGAAAAACTGGAAGCGGAATTTGAACGACAGCAATATATGGTCGGTCCTGAACGATTGTATTTAGCATCCTCATTGAGTCTTTCAGAAGCTCAGGTAAATCAATTTTACACTCTGTTCATTTCATTATTCTTTTTTTACTAGCCAACATTAATTTAGAATTAATTATTATTTAGTAAATATTTCATAAAATGGCTCAATCAAATACAAAATATATGTAGGAGTTACAATTATAATATACTATAAGTTAAAAGTATAAATTAACCAAATAACCAAAAATAGCCACAGAGGGCTTAATGCTACACTTTAGTAGTATTTAGTTCTATTTTCATTATAAAATGGGTGGGTATAGTATAACATAACTGCCTACCACCATACCAGTGGTATAATTGGTATAGCTATAATAAAGTACACATAAGAATAGGGATTAGGACTAGGACTTGTCACTTCACCGGAGCCCAATGTATGCACAGAATGTATTAATATTACATTTATAAAATATTTATGGGATAATATTAGAGAGGCAGTTCGTCAGAATTAAAAAATGAAACTTTTGAAAGGTGTTATTGGAAATCCTGGAAATGAGTGGAGCCTAAAACAGAATATTCGAATATTGTATTACTATACTTGTTTGTACATTGTACATACTTATGTAGAACTCGAGTTACGCATTACTAAATAATAATAATCTTTTGAGATAATCCCATTTCAGGAAAAGGTATTATGTATCACAAAGGACTGTTTTCAACTTTTTGTCAGTTATGTGACACACACGTGTCTGTAGTCTCTCTGTAGGGAGTTTAGGTACTTACGTCAATGATATTAATAATAGAGCTAGAGGTTAGCTCCTACTTTGGTTTAGTATAGTGTATACCTTGAATAATATTTCATAATACATATTCATTACACTATTTAGTTTTTATTTCCTAAAGCTAAATAGTAATTTCAGTAGTTTTGTAGTGGGGGGACATGATTAGGAAAATTACAAACAAATCTTCTATTTATAAATACAGTCCATAGTAGCACAAAATTGTGTTGTTAATATTAAATACAAGTTAAGGACAAGGTCGGCCGCTACTATTCTACTATGCTCAAGTATATATGCTTGCACTTGATGGCAATGTACATATACCTATAAATACAGGGATTAGGGGTTTCCTTGTAGTTTGACTTGACTTGTGAGATTTTTATAAGCTGGACGTATATCTGATGTAAGGTTATATGTAGAAACAAAATAAATTCTAAAGCAATCTTAAAATTGTTATTAAATTAGGGAAGTACTATATTACATGTAGCATCCTATAACACCTGGTGCAGGCTAACAAAAAACTGATAATCTAATAAAAGCATAATAAAAGATAATATATATTATTTGCAGTTTTAACGGATATGTTTATTAATTTTTCTTTAATTTTCGCAGGTGAAAGTGTGGTTTCAAAATCGTAGGATAAAATGGCGGAAGCAACATTTGGAATTGCAACAACAGCGACTCGCAGCTTTAAGATCTCAACAGGCGGACTTGGAAACGGAGGAGAGTGAGGACTACGGAGACTCTGAGTCCCCCACCCCCACCCCTGCGTCCCCCTCAGTGGCGGAAGTAAGTCCCTCCGGGTCTCAGGTCCCTCCCCCTCCCCCATCCTCCCGTGTCCACTACATCCCCCTCCCCACACACCTGTCCCCCCTGACAAAAGCCTATTTCTATGTCGCTAGTCCCGAAAAGTGTGAGCGGGAACTTGACCCTGAATTGAATTCCCACCCCAGCAGCCCCTCCCCCTCAAAAATCCCGGGCTCCCCCCAAGCAAACGGAATTTAATCCTCCTTCTGGGCCTAAATGAAAGACTATCAAATTTATCTCAATACAATAACACTGTACGTCGTGGCTTTCAAATCTCTCACACTCACCACACCAAATAACCTTTTATATTTATTTAAGTGACACTTTGGCTTAACAAATCGGATTTCATTTTCCTATTGTTTGCCTGTTTTTTGTAATTAATTGAATTAGTCATAAAAGCGTTGTTAAATTGTTTGTATTCAAGCAGGTAGCTTAATTAATTAAATATATTTAATTTGTAATTGCAATTCGTTTTATTTTACATGCCAAAAGATACTTTCTTCGCTAATTTATGAACTGGATCACGCTTTATTAGATATTACACTGCCTAGTGCTAGGAAATTATTTAATATTTACCTACACAATTACCTAAATGTTACTATATAGGCAGTTATGGTATTACGATTTAGTCTTAAAGTTGAGTAGCATAGTATTCCTTACTCATGTTTTTTGTTTATGAATAAGTTTTAATTTTTGTAAGCGTAATAATAATAATACACGTTTGTACATAGGCCTCGTGACTCAAATGATTTATACGAACTTTACGAATAAAATTGATTTTTAATCCAAATTTCTGCATTCTCATCCCTTCATTTTGGGCACCAGGCAAATAAATACATTAAATGCGTACTACTATTACTGTACATCAGTAACATTTTAAATAAAATGACTATTATATTTTATCATAGTCATTTAAAAATAATATATTATACTAAAGTAATAGCAACTCTTGTAAATTTCTTGAATGTCCTTACACAAATGAGTTTGGGATATCCCTACAAAAATTTAGATATCTTTTGCAGCAAAATATTTTGGCGAACTTTTATTGACTGTTTAGAATTTGTTTAAGTTAAAGGAACATTTTTTAAATAATCTAGAACTTTCATTATAATGCTTTTCGCATCCTTTCCAGTTAAATTATAAGTGATTAACCTTAAATTGTAAAGGAGTGCCTTAAATAAGTTCATAAATGTTGTACCAGAAAATATTTGTAAAGGAACGAGATTGTTGGCGAATGATGTGCACTGACAGACTTGACAAGACAGCTAACCAAAGGATTATTGTGTGTAATTGGCCTCGCTGCATGGGTGGTTAATGAGGTAGAAAATATTATTCAGTGTGTAGTTGTGTAGTGTACTTCTATTTATTAGTTTATTCTACAGTGGCCTTCCTGCTCAGCAAATGAGGGGAGTAAGTGGGAAAATCTTCTTGTGTGTTTCTAACCTGAGCACCTATCTACGTCCATACAAATTATTCTGCATTACACATTTACACAATCCATCCAAATCCATCCAAAGCACGAGAGATAACTTTTATGTAAGTGTTGAAACTAGTTTTTACGTATTTTAGTCGCACTAATCCAGGAACTCTCTCCAAAACCCTTCGTAGGCATCGCAGGAAAATATTGGACAAGTGTTCATGATATAAATGCCTTTTATATTTTTCATGCACTATGCACTAATGCTAATCTACTACATTTTCTCAATCTAAAATTCAAAACTTTCTGTAATTTCTGCAGAAACAAATATCTGTAACACAACTTTTTGCAGAGTTACATTGAATAAATATGACTACCCAACCTACGATGCTATGGGATGCAAGCTCAGGGCACGTGACAATTTTTCATTTTTAAAGTTATTAGGTACGTATTTTATTGTCTACAGAAAATAATGTTATGTAGGAATTTTCTCTACAGAAATTACAACACCTATTAATCTCATTAAATGTTTGGAAATATTATAATTATTATAATGTATAATATAATAGTTTAATTTAATTACTAAGGTAATGTAAAAACTTGTTACAGGTATTTTTTTAGTATGTAATGTAGGCGACGAAATTTGATAAAAGAATGCAGGTCATATTATTGTAGCCATCCCTTGGAAGGGTTTACGAATTTGTACTCCAAATGTGTTTTCCCTTGCCAGTGGTAATAAAAGTAATGATAGAGGTGCCCACCATGCATATTGTATTGCAAAAGATGAACAGAACCTCCCGACGAACGTGAGCAGTGAGCAGATAAATATCATTAAGTGTTTATAAAAGATATCTTAGTGATCATGTCATAATATTTATTACCTCTCCTTCCCAAGGGTTAATAAGACTCCCCGCCGAGAGTCACTTTTCTAGGTGCCTGCCTGCAACCTCATTTTCATGAACCCAACTGCTTAACTACGTTGCATCAGATATAATCCGTGTGTACTAAATATATAGGATTAGGATTACTGTACTGAAACCCAACTAAATTAAATGTTAAATAGTAACACCATCCGTCCACACTCAAACATCAACTGAAGAACATTTAGAAACATAAAAATATAATTACACAGAAATCTAGTTGTCTTTCAGCTTATTACTAATAGTATATACATAATAATATACATAAAAGTAGAAGGGTTTATTTCCTAACAATGTCTAACAATGTCTATGTAGGTAATAGGTAAACACTAATAAAATCTTGTTATAATTATTAAAAGTGCTAAAAAATAAAAATAAATATTGTTCTTATCACATAAATATGGTCCTTCGAGCCGATTGCGTTAAATGTATCTGTATAATGATATTATAATATTTCTAATTTTCAATTTTATGAGGCGAGTCTTATCCTCGGATTTTAGCTAACCTAATTTAAATGAAAGAGTGTATTATGCATTGCATTTATGGAAGATCTTGTAGGTAATGTAAACGCCTAGGGTGATGATGATAAATACTCCTTGCAAGTTGTAGTTGTAAGTAAAAATGTTTGTAATCAGGTGTTGTGTTGTGTACGAGAATAGTTGCCCGTCCTGTTGTGAGTGAATAAGCTAAGGGTCCCTGCTGCGATAATTCGTATCTACGTTAAGTAAAACTGTTATTTGCAGAGCATTTCGTCTCATCCTTCTGTTCCTCAGCCGTCATGTCATGTCATCTCACACCATAATGTCCTCATGAGGTCATGACCCTTCCCAAACACCACAATTGGGTGGATTTTGCAAATTTTCGACCCCAGGTTCGGAACCCTGTTGTTGTTCATTGAAATAATGTTATAAATTGTGTACCTACGACAAAATGGGGTAGAAAAATACAAAAATGACAACTAAAATGAGTAGATTGTGACTAATTGTGGAGTTTGCGAAGGGTCTTGATGGGGGCTGGTCCCACGTCCTATCGCTATACATTACAATCAACTTTTCTCAATCTAACACCCATTTAATCTGGGAATAAATTAATACATACTAGTACATAATTCCCGTGTAACAATGAAAATGATATTTTCAGTTTCAATGGACCTTTTTGCATTCTAAAAGCGTTGAATGATCCCAAGTGTGGTGACCTGACCTGACCTGGCTGCTAAAATTACTCCAATTTCAATTCATTGTCATTACAAATAAAATATGAAAAAACAGGCTTATAAATCATGCGTGAGGTTCTTATTATCCGGATGTCAAAATGCCCTCTTATGGGAATCAAATCGGGTGTCTTAAAATAGGTATTACACTTTTGCCAACTCTGTGATCGGATCTGCCTGGAGAACTGGAGAACTGGAGAATGTGGATTAGCGAGAGTTGCGGTTTCTGGGATTCTCCTCTATCAGGGAGATTTCTCTTTGTGGTGGTTGCTCTAATTAGCAATTATTATTTACTTGAAACCACTCAGCCCCATTCTTGTGCATTATCGTTTACGTTGCATTCCATCACATTCATTAGACAACAAATTTCTAATAATCTAACCTAAATATACATCGGAGAATTCCTAACATCAATTAACATGTACACAAAACTGTTAGAAACTAATCGAAAGTTGAATGGATTCTATTTTTCCACAATTTCGTTTACTTTTTAGCAGTCCTTATACACTTTTCATATACATACACTTATACATGTATTTAATATTCAATTATACAAGTACAGAAGTACTTTAAAATAATATTAAAAATTGGGTTTAACTACAATAGGTGGAAAATTCACTGTAAGCCTCTCTCACAATCAGGACTACCAATTAGTGAACAATGTGTTTCAATTATAAATATTTTACTTTTACGAAAACTTCTTTTGCTCTTATCGCTCTTATCGCTGTTACTAATATTTTTCAGATGGAAACTTTAAGGTTGGAAATTGTTAATGTTGTTTGTGATGGAAATGAAGATGTGGAAGGGAGGATTATTGAGTTGGGATTGGATTGGAGTGTTGAATGGAGTCGCTGGAGAAAATGGAATTATGGAATCTCTCCAGGATTGGTTGGACAAGGAGTGAAGTGTGTGTAGCAGAGTGGAGAGTCTTCTTGTCCAGGCCAAGCACACCAGACGAGTCCAGTCCAGTTCCTGTTATAATGTCTGGAGATTGAGGGAGAGGCGACGGGAGGAGATCTTTCTATTCGTTCAGTCTTATGTTACAGTTATTCTCATTTCCCATCCAGTCAATTCAGATTTCAGAGAAGATCACAGACGTCTCACGAACAGCAGAGGCTTCCAGATTCCAGACCATTCACGTACAGTACATTCCGTGTAAAAGAAATCTTGGGGAATTTGTTCGATTCTTCATTCTTTCCATATAAGAGAATTATTTGCAGTCATTTACATGTACATGGTTTAAATAGCCAATAAAAGAGTTCTCTACTTGAATGTAATATTTTGTTCCACAATTTCTTGTACCTTTTTAATAGTTTTAATAATTTTATTAAGTCCGCACTTACAGAAAAGGCAAAAATATTAGAAATTGAAGTTAAATAGATCAAAAATTCCCTAAAAGGATCTCTCAGGGTAAAAAATATATTTCTTGAAGTTATTTTGTTCTTTTTATCTAAGGAAACCCTTTTTGCCCATTTTCGAATTTAGGTCCAGTGCCTGTGAGAAGATCTCATAATATGTGGAAATCCCTCTACTAGTATACTAGAATTCATAGAGAATGGATGGACTGTATCTAGATTATATTTTTGTACAGACCTAAATAGGTAGGTACTTTATTGAGACGTATAATGTGTATAGTGAGTGAGTGAGGATAAATAAGTAGAAAGTGAGATTATATGGTTGGAGAAAGGAGGAAAGAGTCTGTAACTGTAACATATTTTAGAGGTGACATAAAAAAGAAAGAATTAAATGGTTGGGAAGATGTTTTTGCATGTACAGAAGGTCCCCTCCATCCCCTCCCAATCTCTCCTCTCTTTCTCTTCACAATATTGTATTACAAAATAAAGAAAGATGGAAAATGATTTTATTTTTATCTGCCAAAATACTTGATCTTATTCTCTGTAGCTAAAAGGTATAGGCTTCGTTTCGTGTATGCGATGATTAAACATTTTAGAGTACCTACTTAAACCTTGCACTTGCACTTCACATGCACTAAATATCTAAATATTTATTTAATTTATCTATGATGTGCATATTATATTATAACACAGACGAGACAATTTCCGCCATTTAATTCAGTAGTCCATACTCTAATAATACTATTATTACAACTTTTACCTCTTGCAATAAATCTCTTATAAATGTATCTACGGCCATCATCCTACACTATTAGCAAATACCACCGGGCTAGCTGATAGAAGGAGAAATCAGAATCGAATATAGTGGGTAGACTAATTCTTAGAGTTAAAGATCAGCATCATCCTTAGAGTATATATTTTGTATACCTTGACAGTGCCCACCACATATTATTATGCATTTCAGTACATACCTACAAATATACATATAAAATATAAAGAAATGCCTCAAAACGGAAAATGGATATAAGAAATACTCCTAAACGAAAATCATCTCTAAATGGAAGATATTTTTCACTAATTTTAGTGCGAGAGGAGCAGTTTATAATATTTTATAATATTTTAACCTACTCTGTGAATGTGTCCTTAATAAATAATATTCAAAAAGCTAATAGAAAAGTGTATAGGATTATTATAAATTCAAATTCAAATTGTGGGACAATAGAATACTCATCTTTAGTTTAGCCATCCATTACAAAACATGAGAAATTGAACGTGAAACGTCTATTGAATCCTTATGCACCGAATGCACTATTATGGGGATTATGTGTTATTATTTTAGACTTTAATATTTTTCTCTTTCTATAATGAATTTGTTTGTGTTTGGATAAATAGGAGAGTATTTTGTAAATAAATTCTTATAGTAAATTGGTATTAAGTATATCTGCAGTATTCATAACTCTACTGTGGACATAATACTATGCGTCGTTATTATTATTAGGATCATCATCATAATGATAGTTACTTATCCTCAGTTAGGTTATATAAAGAAGGGAAAAGACTAGTGGGTATAAATACGTGTAATAAAATGATATTATGTGTATATCTGTAAAGTAAGTAGCTATTGTAGTAGAGAGGCAGGAGGAGGAAGATGAGGAGGAAGATGAGGAGGAGGAAGAAGCAATTTGTGAGGTTGCGGCTGGAAATGAAGTGCAATTTTTCTTGTGAAATCTCATTTTGTGGATGAGGACGGGACGGGTAAAGGAAGAAGGGCCATTGTTCGAATTCTTATATCCTGGAGAGATGAATGCTCATGAATCAACGGGGGATCCCGTCAACTTTTATTCTTTTATATTTTCTTCTTCTTCTTCTGGATGATCTACTTTATACATTAGCTTCTTCTTCTTTCTTATTCTTCTTCTTCTTCTAGCATTATTGCCTGCACCACTTTATAATATTATCACTCCACAGCTTACACAAAACATTTCTTACAGGACCAGTTATCGTTTCGGTTCAAGGGGCGCTCACTCAATTGGGGGCACCTGAATACAAACTGAGGTCATACAATTTAGTCCTTCGACGGTCACCTCATTAAACTGGTAAAAAATGAGTAACTTGGACTGTAACGTAACGAAGAATTCACAGCACAAGCAAAATCCTTCGCAAAAAATAAATGCTTCTGCGACACGATAATAAGTGACAATAAAATCCCAAATCTGCACATCCCATCGTTGTTACCTTTTTATTTATAATTCGTAATAAGCAAATCTAAAAATGCTTGTACTCTCTCTGTCCAGCAATGCAAAAGAAAAAAAATCAACAATTAGTATTTAGATGAGAAATATTTAAGGAAAAGCACAACATGCGACTAAAACAATAGAAAATATTGAGTTTGTTTTCTCTCTATATTCTTTTCCTTACTAAATACAGACAAAATGTGATTGGACTTCTCCTCGACATTAGAAAATTCAAAATTAAACTCCAAAATGTTTTCTTAAGAGTCCTCTTCCTAATTTAAAACAGTGGTCAGAAGACTTTCAAAAAATTAATTTATAATTAGCGATTCTAATGTTTGATAAAACTACTGAAAACTTGCAGTCATTTGAAATGTGTATTAAGGTGGAGGGAGGAGGGCGAACGAATTTGTCCCAGACCAGGGCCCTGGAGATTGCCCTACCGTTTTTGCACGGGTTTATTTATGTAGAGAGATGAGGAGACAGAATATTAGTGGCTGGAACTGGAAAGAGCTGGATTGTAAGCGGGCAGACGGAATGTGAGGTTGGATTTCTGGAGTCTTTCGTGGCTTTATTTTATTTTCTGTTCTTTTTGTGGACCAACCAACTGCAAGGACTCTTTTATGTCTTTTGACTAGACTTCTTGAGGAATAACTAATAATAATATTCCCATCAAAATTCCGAACGAACGAACGAACGTTCGTAGATTATATTATCTGACATCACATAACCCACTTCCTTCCCTTCCCCCACAAACCAACCAACCAACAGAATCCTCAAAGCAACTCTCTCCACTCAACTATCTCTAAATCTCTATCATACAACTTTCTTTCTTACAAAACTCTTAAATATCAACACTATTATTATCAGCTTAGCAGACATCCACTCCACATAATCATACACTCACACAAATATCGTCAATGCTCACTCAAAACCACACAACTAATCACATTATTACTATTTTGAAATTTATCATTCATTTCCTTAAACTATTCACTTTTAATTCGATGGACTATTACTATATACTATTTACCAACAAAGACAATTACACAATTATTAAAAATTACAAACTGCATCTATAGAATGTCCTTACATTGTTCTGAAGCAGCTTTAATTCTAGAAATTCATTTATATTGAATTTTTAAAGTTTTGCAATTTATTGTAAGGTATGAAAAATATTGCATAAGCGGAACAGTGATATTTAGAAACGGAAAAGCCGGGTATTTTTGTTCCCTGATGTGATGAGAGGAAAACCGAGTATTTTCCAGAGAGAGAGAGAAAGAAGGGAGAGAGTTAGCTTCCCGTGGATTTTTGTGATGTTGATAAAGTTTGACGGGGACTCAGATTTTTGGTTGGGTTGGCTGGTTGTTTGAGATCTCCTCCCGGTTCGTGTCCTCCTCCCTTCTCTCGCTCGCACACCATCCAAGCAGCCGCCGCAAGAATGTGAAAAAGAATTCAGTAATTGCATTCGCTTGTAATAAGCTCTTAATAAGTGTCGACATTTTAGTCAGAACAAACTTTTATGAGTTGCACTCATGAAAAATGGTCCTTCTCTTGTCATACCAAATCATTCTTCCCACAATTCTCTCCCTCTTAAACATCTCTACTATCTCTACCATTACCATTCCTGGAACATCACGAAGACACAAATATTAACGCACACACAAATATCAAGAGTTTTAAGTTTAATTAGGCAACAATACAGGTTTAGTCTTCCTAAATATGAATGAATTACTTTTTGTACTTTCCACCACAATCTACAAAAGTCGGCGTCCAAGTTGTTTTCCAATAAATGCACTAAAATGCAACAATAGCGTAATAAAAATGGATTTCTTTTATTTTATTTATTTGGCTCTGCACTGCGCCTATCAAAGCTTTGGCAAAGAATTCCGCTTTTTAACACTTGGACATACTGACTGTAGCATCTGCATAATTATATTCTATGTAAGTACTACTTTAAGTAAGCTTACACACTTTGGTAAAGCTATTTATTTAGTTAAAGTGTACATTGACTTTTAACTTAAATATAATTGCCTTTCTTTAGTAGCATAAAACGTAGTTAAATAAAAAGAGTTCGGGGCATAAAGCGAATTCAAAGAAAGGCATTTAACCACAAGGAAAACAATTATCCAAATCGGGAGGACCTTATTTACCCTAAATTCTAAACATAGAGAAACTTGGTGGAAAATTAATTTAGTTTCATGAATTCTTTATTCTATATCTGCGACTATACTAATATATACTATACTAACTATATTAAGCCACGGTAGCTATTAGTAAAACTACTAAATATAATTAGCTGAGAATAGCTATAGGCAAATACGCACCCAAGTGTATCTGTAGCAGGAATAACAACAAAGTAATTTAATCAAATCTGTTCCTTTGAGTTTGACTACTATTTACTTTATTACAAATATTATCCTCTTATAGACGTACAGTGTAGTATATATACCTAAATACTAACATTATTATTACATTATTCTTGCCACTAAGTATACATATCATATATACAATAGTATAGAAATATATAAAATAAAAATACTTATCAAACAGTAGTACCTATTTATTCTAGACATTCATTCTATTTTTTAAATCAATTAAAACGCTGTCACATAGGAATGCATGCACAAAACCGTACAGACAGACAGATTATAGCATTATGGGCTGCTTGTTACGATACCTATTACTACTGTCCGTGTTAATTACATTATATAATTTTATTTAGTTCAACTGAAATAGTAATACTCATCTAATTACAGTTCAATTCTATAAATCTATAAGGAATCCGTTATAAAACAATTTCCATTTTTTATTTATTTAAGAATAATACATTTTTAATTAATATAATTGAACAAATGAGGTTAGGAGAGTGTTTGCAAGGATTATTAACACGGTACCTTACCTACTCGTGCCATCTATAGGTAGATGTTAATGGATATAGAATTCCCTTATATCCATAGTCCCCCAAAAATGTATTTTTAGTAATTTCTAATGCGATGGAACATAATTTATTTAGGCTGGCTTTAATTATGTCCATATTAACAATTACTCTGAATTAAATTACTTTGTTTCTTACATTTACTCTATTTTCTATCTATTTATTAGCAAACTTATTGTTGTGCTGTTTTTGCTAATATTATATTCTCTCGTGAAAGATCAAGAGCCAAACTAAGGCAGATGAAGAGTTGCACAGTCTCTGTAGATTCTGTAGTATCTGTTCTAGTATTCTCATTTTGTATTTTATTTTGTTGCTGTTGTTGCTGGCTGACGTAATAAAAATAAAAATCGGCGAACTGTAAAGCCTAATAGGAATCTGTATCATTCCATTCTACTCAATTGGCTTCTTTCATGTCTTAGGAGACTTAAATAGCTCACATCATTCACTATAATATCACTTTGCATATACACCAACCATATTCTCCCCTTTAGACACCCACCACACAAAATATATTTTTATTTTAAATAACAACATTAACAACCTACAAAATTATTATTCGACTTCAAATTGTATGCATAGTTATACTGTATATCTGTACGTATGGCATAATATTGCATAATTAATTAATTAATGCCCGAATTAATTCTTCATCAACAACAGCATTTCAAATTTTTAGCAAAAACTCCCGGTCCAGTTCCATCAGGTATATAATATATATATTATATACTTGTAATTCCTAGTAAACCCTACATGGGACTTTCTGGGCTTTGCTAAAGCTTTCTTAGTTTAACTATAGAAAATGTTCAAAAATGGGAAGGGACTCCAGTCCAGTCGCCATTTAGGAGGAATACGGTGCCTAAAAGAGTATGGTAAAGTAAGCCATGATCCGACCGATCGGATATTTTAATTTAAAAATCGCCTACTAAACGTGGAGCAGGAATATGAAAGATCAAAGGCTCTTTGCATTGAAATCTGTCGATCTCCATGCAATCCAGTTGCTTCAGCTACTATTTATCTATTTACTATTAAAACTTATCTTCCCATCCGCATCTCTCTCCCTGCAATAGTTACCTCTGACCTCCCTATACATATTCCTTAGATTTCAGTTTGGATGTCAGAAGTTGTTTGTGAAATTGCAAATGTAGTTCTATAGAAATATATTCTGTTCTTATATAAAGTTCTGTAGAATTCCTTTACATGTATAATATCTCTAATACATCTAATACCTTAGAATAAATAAATAAGTAATAAAGTCCCAATGATATTGCCATCACTTGAGATTCTTGAATTGACATTCCCAAAACCCTATTCTTGTTGTTCTCGTCATCAAACTCACTCTCCCATTCCCTCAACGAGTTCTTTCCACTTGTGGAAATTATATCTCCTCATCCACATATTTATTCATATTATAACATATATGGTTATAATTGGACGAGATTGAGTAAATAATTGTATTCTTCGAGTGTAATCTATTAAGACAATCCTAAAAGCGTATTTAAAAAAGTATTTAATTTATAACATATAATTATTTTAATACAAGATTTCGTACAACGTTAAATTAGGCCGTGGAGCTATTTGTATTACGGAGGAATATGAAATTGGAGAAAGCCGTCTGTTTGGTATTTAATTGTGTAAGGAGTTAATAGATATAAAGGGAAAGTATTTGTAGGACACACACATTCATGGACCGAGTTGACTTTTAAGTATGTCGCCCGTAAAATAATTATGTGCACTTTATTAGGAATTAGAATGGCTGGAGCTGGAGAGAGAGAGAGGGAAAAAGGGACGTTGATAGTATTCTTAATTCGTGGGTTAATTTAGCTAGGAGCTCTTTAAACATTATTTTACTGAATCTGTGTCTCTGTGTCTACATTCTACGTGTATCCACACATACGTGGCATAACATCTCTAAAGTAAATGAATATAATTCTGTAGGACGTCCACGTACTACGGTTGACGGTAGGAGAATTAAAAGAGGAACATCTTATGTTGTGCGGCTAAACTGAATTCCGGTTGGGATAAGAATGCAGTCTGGAGAATTAGTTACAACTTGGAACTGCTTAATGAATACAGATACTCTCCTTATCATCATATCCCACACAACCTACTGTACATTCTACAGGGTGGCACATATTGTACTATACTTATACTATACTCATACTCCTATTTGTATTTTATTGAATTGTATTTGTTGTAGAGATGAGTATCCTTATCCTTTTGCAATTGATGTGCAAGTTTAGGATAAGGCAACTACTGTATTGGGGTAGTTTGTCAACAATTTCCCCTAAAACCCCCTGTAGAGTGATGTTTGGATATTTTGTGGAAATTGGTCTTTATTATTGTAAGTGGACTGCAGAAGTGGACTTATTAGAGTGGGCAATGCAATGAGAATGAAATTCCTTTAGACTTTGTGATACTTTAGGAATAAGAGTACTAGGTAGTTAGCTAATAGAATATTAGATTTAGTACATTAGAAATGTTGGTTTTCAAGAGTATTTCAATCTACTTCCTTCTCCTGAGTTCTGCTACATATTTCTCCTCCTTACAAGACTCTTAAGACTCTCAAGACTGCTTCCTAGTTGATTTGATTGCGAGAACAAGAGACGAGAGTCAAAGGGGCATCCACAATCTATTTACAAGGAGAACAAGAGAAACCTTATTCTCTTCTAATTAGTTACTCTAAGGATATGTATACTTACAAGTTACTATATAGTATAGTCTTCTTAAATATACAATAATGTAACAGTTCCTATAATTCTCCATGCACACCAGCTACTATTTTCAAACCGTAACTTTGTTTTCATATCTGAATGCCCACAAAATATTCATTATTGGACAGTTTATCGCACTAAGAAATTAGAGAAAAATAAAATAAAAGATTAATAATGAATATAAGATATAATCATATTCCTCCTTTTCATTATTGCATTCTATCGTAGCATTTAGCATTTAGCTTACGAATAATGAATTTCCAGTGTTCAGCACTTTAGCATTTTGCACCGCTGTTATTCGGAGTATGAGAAGTGATACATTTCAATGAATTGTACTTTTACGACGTACTACGTATACGTATACGTATACGTATGGAGTGAATTCAGTGAATGAACGGAAAACACGAATGCACACTAATTCATACATTTCCACACTACTCTATTAGTATTATTATTGTATTCTTTGTATTGTTATAGTTAGTTAGTAGTGTTCGTGTTGTGTTTTCTATTGAATTGGTGTATTGAATTGAATTGCAAGTACAGTACATAGTATAGTGATTAATTGAGACTATAAAATAAACATAAAGCAAATTGCAATTGAGATTTGAGAGTCATTGTGAATCTGACATCCTGTCTAGCCACGTCAGAATAAAGTAAATAATTTAATCTTCAGTTTCCATCTTCATAATCTCATTAATTTTTCTGTCATCTGTGGAAATCCCTATTTGGTGAAATGGCTGAGAGTGGATTTACGAAAACCCTTATTGTCGTCATCTTGGACGAGTCCGGCTCAATGGAATTCCAGAAAAACGATGTCATTGGAGGCTTCAACTCATTTCTGGAAAGCCAACGTCAATAAACCATTTCACGCTTTCCAGATTGGGGTTTTTCGTCGAAGCTAACACATGGGAAACAGTAGGAATTTTGGAGGAAAATGTCAACAGTGACCGAACTAGGGCTCCTACCTATAAGGTATCAGCTTAGGAAATGTGCAGAATCTATCCAGCTATCGAATGATAGCTTGTAT
>JAQFYC010000374.1:0-59867 GCA_034694165.1 Tomocerus mixtus
GCTTTACAATATATGTGTGGATAGTGTAGCATGCAAATTGCAAAAATCCTCGTCTCGAGTGGAACGGAGTGCTGGGAACATTTTTTCCTTGAATGACTACGACTCGCAAAGCAATTCACTTCTCGTCTCTTTGTTACATTATAACATTAGATCATTTCCACAATTGACAAGGTAGGAATCGCAGTGGAGAGCATTGTAATTCCATGCATTTAAACTATTATGCACACAAAGTCAATTGAAGCTAAAGTTAAGTCACCTTCCTTCTCATCTCTGACCAAATCTAAATCTAACCAGAAGAAGAACCTACAAAGCAAAGGCCAGTCAGAACAAAAATATCCTAAAAAGATGTAAGTAGGTAGTAAGCTAGTATTACTATGTACTTCGTGTTTAATGTTTTGTGCATTTAGTTGCAGGCCACACCAAGGGAAGGCAAAATTGTATATAAACTGCGTCATATAGTCATAGATAGTAAGTAAGTTAACTATCTGTATTATAGTAAAGTACAACACTTTACTCAAATAAGACTGATATTAACGTAAATACTATAAAGGTAGGTAAGTGTAATAGTATTTGCTTATAATAGTAATGCATACAGCACGTAACATTTATAAAATGAATTTTACAATGAAGAATAGACAAGACAAGGCAAATCTTGGTTTCCTTCCCTCAAAACTATTCCCACTTAACTTACATACAATCAGTGAGCAAGGTAATTTGGGAAATGACAAAGTGACAAGAGAACAGAAAAGCCAGAGTCAAGCCAAGGCGGAGTAAATGAAGAATGAAGTAAGTAGCAATGGAAAAATAATTGAATCTACGAATAATACCCTTACTTATAATACATATACTACATACATACCTAGTATAATAGTAGATCTACGTACTGATGTAAATAAAAGGACGAAAAATCTAATAAAAAACACTCTTAAATAGTTGCAGTTGGATGTGTGTAGTGTTAGTGCGAATAAAAACTGATCTATTACTAATCTCACCTCAAAGCTCATTTACAGATAGTATGTATGTATCTACCTATGTAGAATATACATATGCAAGTTAAATAGACAAAGACACGTCTAAGGTAATGTAAATTGTAAATGTAAGTAAAGTAGTCGAGTTAAGGCGAGTCGGAGAATTAAAGACAAGAGCGGAGTCTTGGGTTGGGATGTGATGCGATGCGAATTTTTTGCAAGGATTTATAATGAAAATGAACAAGTCTACTGTTTGATAGGAGCAGATCTTTTGTCCACAAACTCTATGTGGTTGTTTGACTCGTTGTCTTGTCATCAAGGCGTATCGAGGGAATCCTTGGGTCACACTTTCACTCTATCTATCCTATCCTTTTACTTATAAATTATCTATCGCACACTCTTCGTTTCGTATTCGAGTAGGTAGGTATGTAATTCTATTAAAATATGTAATTCTTGTTTCTAATACAAAATACAATCAAAATCAAGCGGAGGCAGCAGCAGCACCTTTAGATACGTAATATATAAATACATATACAATCTGTATATAGATACCTTCATTACATTGTGTATGATGTATGTTAATTTAAAAGGATACCTACAGACTACAGATATAACATAATAATACGTATTACTATTTAGGCAATGATAACAATTGCATTGAGCTGGGTTAGCAAGATTCAGCAAAATAACAGAATTATTCACGCAACTACTAGGCGATGATGGTAATAAATGGTTTAGCAGTAGGTAGAAGACAGATACAGTTCTTTTGAGCATTTATGCTTATCTATACGTAGTTTTGCTCAGCTTTGCTTTGCTACTTAGCATATGAGCCATGCACACTCATTTATCTTGCTTTTAATCGAAAATTATTGGCCTATAGCGTCGGCAGCTGTTTTACTATGCATTAAAAATTCCCTTCTTTTCTTTCTTAATGCTAACAAGTAAAGGAAGGTAAGGTAAGGATACAATAAGCTCCAAGGGACGAACGACGAACCAAAGCAAAAGCAAAACACCATAGCATAACATAACATAACACCAAAAGAACAAAAAAATCCCGAAGACAAGAGAACGAAGCCACAGCCACAACAGAACAGAACACAAAACAAAACTCGATTGCCGATATTCGATATACGTAGTAAAATAAATTGGGTGATCCTCTTTGATTGCCTTAGGGAGTCTCTAGATATGGTCCGCATAATATATGCTGACTGAACTGAACTGTTTCTTATATTTATTGTAAATTGTAAACATAGTCTTTACATACATATAACAAGTATATATACATATGTATGTAGATTATGTCTTGTCTTGTGCCTGAGTCGTGACTCAACTTTTATTTCCATCCGTGTCCACTCAAAGCTCTTTTTATAAAAAGACTGACAAGACAACACACGGATGGTATATTGCATTCATGCCGCCTTGCTAACTTGTAAATTGTTAGACTTACGTTAAACTTGCTTCAGGAAAACGTGCTTGGCTTGTAAACGATTGATTGATTACGCATTTTGCCGAGCCACTTATTTATACATTGAATTGCATTGCTAGACTACATAGAATAATATGTTGTAATCATAAATAAAACAGTACTAAAGTACAGATACCTTTGATCGTTTGATCCTGCATGTCTGCCTACTTAGCTTACTTACATTTACCATTTACATACACTTGCATTATTGTATATGCTCATATAATTATGCACACAAATACAAAATCCTTTCATTTCAGATTGTTTTACTTCTATTGTATCGCATAATATGATGATTACAATCTATCATTGAGTCTGAAGTCTGGGTTACTCAAACTTATTAAAATACTTGTGAATAAATGAAAATACAAATGCATGGGTAATATTTTTGCTTAAACTGTTTTCTGTATTGCATTATGCATTACATACAATTCTCTTTTTGTGGCTAATAAAATCTAACCGTTTTAATTCAGTGAGCAAATTCAAGGAATCCAATATTTTCTCTGTTCTGTTCCACTTTCATCAGCTAAATTCAATGCAATCAAATAAACCTTTAAGTAGGTACGTACGACTGATACTGAATGTATATGTGTACATATGTTGAGTTAGTCTACACAATTCCATCTTTACATTCGTATTCTTCTTCTTAAGCGCAACAAATGAGCAAGTACAATCCACAAAGATTCCTAAGGCAGTCCAAATATCATAAACTAAATATTGCTTGTACCTGTACACATGTAAGTATGTATTTGCCTTAAACATATTTATTTTGGTGTTTTGCGTACTGAGTTTCATCTATGGTTTAATTTCTTGTATGACTTAATAGGGAAAGGGCAAGCTTGAGGAGATAACTCTGAAAATAAAAAGTAGCGGCAGTGATTATAACTTTTGTCGTCTTGACTTGAGTAATAGCTTCGTTTTGAGAATGAGAGAATTAAATAGGAAAAGTAATTACGCTCCTATTATACAAGATCAGAGGCAAAGCGGGTGTGCTAAATTAACCACCTCGATGCAATATATTATGTCGACTTTTGCTCAACAAATGAGTGTCGAGTCAATGAGTGTGCACATTTTTTCTATGTGCCATTAGTCTGAGTAAATCCATGCCAAATTCCCTAAACTCAATCTTGCACATTTTGTTTACTCACCTTTACTATGCAGAGTACAGATTATAACAGTGAAGTGTAAGTGTGGAGTGTGTAATCTATAGTTATTTTAATTTCATCGGCTGCATTCACAATTCACAGAACAGAATGACTCTACATACTCTACAAATCCCAAATTAGGTCTTTTAATGCAAAATAATTGCAGTAAAACCGAGAGTTGCAAATTAAATGACAGACATTATTCGTTACTATGCAAAAGCACGCTTTAACTGATATTTATTATAGGGCAACCATTAGTTTTCTATTTTGGTATGGTCCAGATAACTCGTTTTGTTTCCAAAATGCAAATACAATTATCTGTAATGGGTATTTGAACCGATGTGAACTCTCGTCTCTGTCTGTACTGTATTGATAACAACAATGTAACAAAAGTAACGGTAAGTCATTGCAGCGTAGCTAAATCAAGGAATTGGTCCAATTTATAAATTACAAGCTATATCTTTCTGTGACAGGACAGCAAAAGCAAAGCCAGCTCCGTTGACGCAAAACACAAGATACTACCTTGAGTTTTTCTCAACAAGGTTTCAGCTACTCTATGTGGTATGTATTACTATAACAGAATACTCTCTATAGAAAAGCAAAGGTAAAATATCACTTGTGGTGTAGAAAAACTATTTTTCTGCTCATTGTTGTGTCTAGTTCCATTATTGCAATGCAAGCCCACATGTTCTGCTCGGCCTACACACTACATGTCGCATTTTACCTCAACCGGTCCAAAAATCTGCTCCAAATCTTCAATACTTTGACTTGGCTCAATCACCAATAAAAACTTAAGTTTCATTACACTACAATTTCCTTTTAACACACAAATGCTTAGTTAGATGAACTCAAGAACCAAATTCTGTGAAGAATATTGCTGCAATCATAATTCATCTCTTTGCATAATAAATAAGTAACAGTCATATTAGGATCAATAGTATGTAGTATATGTTTTTTGCATCCCTTCTTTGATGACAATCTGTTTATTTGCATTTAAATGTTCATGTATGATAGTAGATCATAATGGTATGTATAAAGCAAATAAAAACAGAGTTGTTATGAAGAAATATGCATTCACATCCATTAGATGTTTACTCACGTAGGTATTATTATTTGAAATGTATTCGTATTTGTACAGAAGAGATGCAGACGAATACTACATAGGGTATTACATAGATAAAGTATGAACTAATAATCTAACTAGACTTTCCTCCAAATCCATTTTCCCCATGTATTCTCAAACAATGCACTCAATCACAAACCCAGTCGAATCGTATAGAGATGCTCATGAATCAGCTGTCATTTACTTTGCCTTTGCCTCACCACAAAAGCTTCCCTTATAAGGCGTTCGAGTCCATTTCAGCTCTTTAAACCATCAAATCATCATCATTTTAGCCTTGTATATACATCACTACTAAATAATAACACATCTGGGTATCTCTATCCCTTTGTAAGTAGTATTTGTTTAATTTCATAACTATATACTCTACATATTGTCATTTTACTATAGTATACTGTAAGATATAAATTATGGCACGTATACTGATTGTCTCATCGCCAATCTGCTTCAAATTTTGAAAAAATCTCACATCAGCTCTTGCTTTAGGAAAACTTGTCTCTCTTCATATACTTATATACAAAATATGAATATACTTAGCACAAGATAAACAATATACATATACATCCATATACTATACACTTAATCTCGATGTTTTGCACTCAATATTTGTCCATATTAGTGTACTGTACTAAATACTACTACGTAGTACTATATTATGTATGGTACGATACACTTTATATTTCAACTACAACACAAGCTACGAAATCATTCCATTTACTTTACACTTTAGCAATTTACATTGTGTAGGCTCACTCAATCACCATCACATTGCATTAGCCGTGTTTACTTTCCTCAGATCCTCGCTTGCCCCAAAGCACTGATTTTCGTTCTAATCCTTATTAAGGAGAGTTATATGTGATGGACGAGAGCAAATTGGTTATTTGGCTTTGGCTCTGCCTACCTTTCTTCATCATACGCATGAATCTCCTATATACTTATTAAGCCACTACTAGTTTACGATCCAGTTTATTACCACTACTAGCTATTTAGAGTACACTTGCAAAACGATTCCTGTCTCAAGTTACAGATTGAGTATGAGACTAATATACTTAGATACATATACTGTAAGGCATGAGGTGTAACTTGGTACGTACATAAATATATGCAAACATAAAATGCATTACTATTTTGTAAAAAGAGGGCTAGTAATCCTTAGTACGTAACGTAGTAATAATAAATATAACTACACATACAGTATCTTCCTTTTGAAGAAGGATTATAACAGCCGTAAAGCTATTTACTTGTACATGTTTGTGGACTGGACTAGTTAATAGTGTAGATAAACATAATTTAAACCATACATAAAACTATATATTTCTAGTACATAAATAATATCATGATTGATCCAAACTAAGAAATCCCGAGCTTGTAAAAGCGTTATGTTGTTTTGTGTTCTGCATGTACGTATTGATATGCTAATGTAATGCCGCATTTGAGCTTCACACCTTTCCGAGAAGCATTCACTCATGATATTGTATTTTAATAGCCATGCTCTGTAATGTAAGAGTAGATAAAATGTAGATTTTACGGCTTAAGGTTCATCTCTTCATTTGCGATGCGACAAATGTAAAATTAAGCTTTAAAAACCAATAAGGAATTTATTCATGTGTCCATGTTCAATCAACTCTAATCCTTTTGCTTCATTAAACTTCGTCAGTAGAGATATAAATCAACGATGCTTGGTTTGACTTGACTTGTCCTATTCTATCTTGTCATGTCTTCTTTCTGCTATATTGTGTCGACACTTACATAGTTGCTTTATGCATAATGTGCTTAGTTAGCAACTATTTTTTACATGATTGCAATGAAAAGCTTGGCAAAAACTTATAATAGCTATACTAAGCACTAAAAGCTAATGTTGTTACTAACCACTAACGATAAGTATGTAAAAGAAGAGAAGTCTATATCTGTCTGTAGTAATAAATAGTGTATATATAGATTGTATCAATTTTCATTTCATTACAACTGAAGTCTGCAAGCCAAAGCCAAATTTTGCCTTGTACCTGTAATTAACTGTAGCACATAAATATTAGATCTTCCCTTGAATGTTCTTGAAAGAGAAAATAAATAGCCAAGCCATCTACATAATATATCTAGTTAACTGTCCCGTTCTGTGTCCTGTATATACAGTATAACTATATAAGATGACAACATACATAGTAATATAGCAATAAGCAAATATTACTATTACTAATAGCAAGTTGATACTTGATATCTTTTGCGTAATAGGATCGCACAATGTTATATGGAAATAAATTGCCTTAGAGAATGCATTTGCATGTCAAATGGTACTTATGAGACTGCACACACATTGCAATGTACAAACATAGATTTTGAGCATTGAAAATTGCTCAAGATTATGTTATGTAGTCAATTCTAGTTAAGAAGATGGACTTTATATCGTAAAATCAAGCACTTCAACTCTATAATGAAAAAGTTCATGACATGACAAAAAAGAATCTAGATCGAATCGAAAATTTCAGATGTTATGTTATGCCATGTACAGAAACAGAAAGAGGAGACCATAGAAAACCAAACCAAACCAAATACAATAAACCCAAGACAAGACAAACCACTTAAATTAGTTTACATACTGAAATTCACAATACAAGGTAACATTACCTTTATTGTTATAAGAGATTCTAAACTGAGCAAATTCTAATCTAGTTCTATATACAATATACTAAATAATTTAGCATCCTATCCTATAGAGAGAAAATAGAAGATAATCGCATTCCCATACAAATATAGAACTATTATTGTATTCTAAAGGATGCTGCTAATAAACCTTTATCTTTAATGCTTAGGTACGCATCAGATGCACAGAGACACAAAACAGAGATGAAATGAAGATACTATAAAATTGGATTGCATTATTATTATTCACATTCATTCTGAACTGAACATCTGACTGAACTGAACTATTAGGGGGATTATAGTAAATAGAGATTGCAAATTCAAGATTCACTTGTGTCCTGTGCCATCCCAATATTTAATAATGCTCAGAGCCATAATAAGCTGTATGGTAAGGTAAGAAGAATCTTTGTTGCTTCAGAGATATAAGATATTCATCTCTATGTGGCATCTGTCCTGTCTGCTTGTCTCATCTAAGCGAGCGAGTTGAGATGAATTGACTTGACTTGACTTGACTCTAACGTAAGCTGACTTGGTTTGACTTGAAGTTGATGTTGATATGAAAAGGGAAAAAATGTAATAAAGAATACATGGAATATAATAATACTGATATGTGAAGGGTGTGGTGGTTTGAGAAACTAGATCAGGAGGGGAACGGGGTGTGTCCTCATCTCATCATATCCTCTATGCGTTAGCGTTAGCGTTACGTTTTCATCCTGCTCTATACTTACTGTGCATTAACTAAAACTTTAACAACATTACACTACTGCCTTGCATTTTTCCCATTTGCATTACCTTGTCTTGTTTTGCTTTACTTTGCCTACTGCTTTAGTTACTTACTTACTAACTTAACTTAACTTATAATATCTGTATCTGTCTAGCTTGGCCTGGCCTGGCTTGGCTTGGCTCTACTTTTTACATTGTCTTCTATTGTATCTGTATCGTATGTAATGTAATGTAACTGAATTGTGTGTACTGTTCTGTTTCTGTTGCCACTACCCCTTGCGGTCACTTTCTCTCTCGTCTTCAGAAAGAATTCAAATAACTAATATTCTCTTCATCTTACTTGCTGACTTAGATCGAACTTGTACTTTATAAGCTAACCTAGCTTAGCTTTAGCTTTAGCTTAAGCTTCTTTAATGTTAGTCATCATCATCATTATCTTCATCATCTCTTTATATCTATCTGCATTATTCCATGCTACACTTCATTTTACTCTCGATCTCAAACTTACAGACCATGCTAATCAAAAAATTATTATTGCAAATGCAAACACTAACAGAGTAGAAGACAGACAACGGATTTCAACTTCAATCCAACTTTGAGATCAAGTCACGGAATGAAATCCGTTCTTCCTTTCCTTGGATAACAAAAAAGTATGCAAATAAATATTCGATTTTTGCATTACTGCACCTGGATGAAATGTATTGAAAATATAATTTTCCAGGCTAATAAAGAATTTGCATGTCGCAAATACAAAGGCAGGGTAGCAATTGCAATTTGCGTTGCAAAAATTCAGATCTGTATAAGACTGATTCATTATACGACGAAACTACTACGGAAGGTATGTGGATGTAAACAAAGTTATAAATTTGAGTCATTTGCTCCATGCAATGTCATTAGGCTGTCAGTTGTGGACTAAAATCTAGTTGTGATGTTGAAAATGAATAAATGAACCAGCTTTTGATGCTTAAGCTTCCTTCGCCCATTCTCAGGTTTCTTTCTCTTCATTAATTATTAGGATCATTATCGGGCCATAAAAGTAGCCAATTAATTTGATATGATGCTTTTCCTCTTACATATAGTTATTATAGTTAGTGTTACACCTATACTTATATTGTCTAGCCTAATAAGTGGTTATAGCTAATCGCACATAAGTAGTGGCTCTAACTCTACCGTCTAAATCTTCTAACCTTTTCAGAATTACTTGCTTGTTTACGTTAGTTTTCTTAACTTCTCTTACACTTTACACGCCACAACCACGACGCTAGTACAAATACAAAAGTGTAAAGTAATGTATGTAATGTAGGAAACCGCTTTGTTTGCGCTTAATGTCATTAAAAGTTACGAAATTACTATATGAACAAGAACCAGCGTACCTTTACAGAAAACACAGCAATGATTGTAGAGTAGCAGATCAGGACAGGAGCAAAAAGAGAATTAGAATCTCGGAGAAGACACGAAAACAAGAAAACTAAGTATATTGGGCTCTTGTGTTATACTATATTATGTTATTATAGATGAAAGCACTAGTATGTACTTTAGTAAGTTCTTGTAAACTTCATCATCATGATCATCACTTGATTTGGCTTTGTTAAAATATTAGTTAGGTTATAGTTATAGGCTTCACTTGCTTTGACTTGATTCTTTTAAGTAAATTGACTTTTTCAGAACACAATGGTAAGTTGCAATTACAATTAATGAATTAGTTAAGATTTTCTGATGTGATGTGGAGTGAAATGATCCCGTTTTCTTTACTTTATGGGCTAATTATCCTTGTGGTCATTAGATGTTCCTTATTCAGCGATTTTAGAATTCATCCTCCAATCAAGGCTCTCTTTAGCACTATTAATGATTAATTTATTATTCCTTTCACTAAGTATACAGTGGTGATGATGAACTGTTGTAATTTATAACAAGTTGAAGTTGCACTAATCTCATGTTAGTATGTACATATCATCCAATCCAAGTCTCACTCACTTAATTTAGTATGAAAATATTTCAGATTCCTTTCTTGGAAACGCTAATTGACATGACAGACGAAGAAGGAGAAACAGTTCCTAAAATGTTTACTGTTTACATGTAAATCATTGATTGTACTATATGTATTGAAACTATTTATTAATGATTATGACGAACTAGCACAGTTGACGGGCAAAGGTCGCTTATTTGTTTTCTGTACAGAATATATTCTCAATTAATGACTAATAATGTGTTTTCTAGCACCAGAATGTTATAATCATCTTTTAATTGTTTGAAAACAGAACGTGAAGAATGTAGGGTTTTCTTCTTGGAGAAATTCTCGTCGAAATTGGCGTTAGCGTGGGGATTGTTTCAGTTCAGTTGCATGGAAAACCAAGACAATGTTTCCAGAAACGATATCTATGGACTTTCAGTACAGAAACAGAAGAGTTAGCTTACTGACGCATCTTTATCACCGATACGTTTTCTTTCACCGTTACTTTGTTGCGTAGCTTGCTATGCTTCAGCGTGCGTCCACATTTGATTTAACAGGCGAGCATGAGTAAAAACTTTTACTTTTCAATTTTATACTTATTGTCACTATTTTTCTTTCTTTGTAAGTAATTTCACGATTTATCAAAGTACAAAGTCAAACCTTAAATCTGCAATAAATGCTAGCAAATTTTAAAATTCAAGTAAGTTAAGAATCCCATGAGTGTCGAATTTCACTTTAGCTCAAGAAGTTTTCAGATTTGTCTTGTGCACAAATCCCACTAAAATTTCCGCAGAATTTTCATTAGTTTCTGGAGGTAAGTTTCAGATTTCACAAAAAGAATCACTTTTTAGATTTGCAAAAACTTGCTGAGTTTTAGTTGTACTTATAAGTGTGTAAACTGTAAGTTATTGTAAAGAAGTGTTGTAACTGATTCATTGTGGTATGGTTTTCTTTATGGTATGGTATGATGTAAAGGTAAAGGAAGAACTGTAGAAGTGTGTGCTTCTATTGTATAATCGGAACTGAGCTATTTTGCGAGTTCAGGATGAAGTTTAGTACCAGATTGAAATAATGGACAAAAGTTGTGGAATGATGATGGAAAGAAAACAGAGAATTGGACAGACAGAGACAAGACAAGACGCTCTGAACTCAAGGAAAACAAGAGTAGGTAGCTAACACGGCTACTACAGACACAATACTAGATTACATTGTAAATTCTCACAACTATATGTATAACAATAATGACTACGTAATGTAAATGGGTTTACTTAGTTACAAACAAAACTTTAAGAGATTCAAACTTAAAAAAGATATATGTATGCATGTATGCATGTACGTAATATACTTATGATGTATACCTAAAGCTAAGTACAAGACAAGACAGGTAACGAAAGTAAAGTAAAGTAAAGTAAAGCATAAGTAAGTAAGTAAACACTAAAGAGTTTGTTGGATGGAAGTTGGAGATGATGTGTGATGTGATGTGATGTGAGTATGAGTAAGATGTGGATGTGATGTGGGGCTAGAGATGGATGAAATGCCAATACCCAAGAGTTTAGTTTAACTAACTCACCCCTTGCCTTGCCTTTTTCTAAGATCTTACTAATGTAATCTTACTAATGTAATCTAATGCATTGTAGTTGTATTTCGCTTTGCAATAGGACGATTCACTTTTCACAGTGACGAAGCGAACCAAAACCAAACCAAGCCAATCCAGCTCACGTCAGTTCAGTTACATATAAAATATACATACATTAATACATTGCAGACCAGATTCCCTCGCAAAATCCTCAACAGTAACAGCCTAGTCGTCGTCAACAATCCATATCCACATCTCGACATTACATTTTGCATTACATCTGTAACACCACACCACAACAGCCAACGAAAGTAAGAAAAGAAAAGAAGAGCGAAAAAATAAGATAACTCACCCCTTACATACAAATATAAGCATATAAGTTACAAGTTGCTACCTATCTACATATATACATATAGTACATGAACTATTACAATCTGTATTTACCTTTGCAAACTAAACTGCACTATAATCACCACAAAAGTTACACATTACTATATGAATTCAATACCTTAACATCACATAACTAACATACATACCTACATACATACATTTATAGATTCACTCATAAAGTATAGCTATCGACGTAAATTCGTATTAGACACGTAAAGATACATAAATGATCTTCGTAGTTGTATGTATGTACTTGTGTACATAGTAGTTTGTAAAAATGAATGAATGATCAGAGTAGAGCGGCAGGAGTAATACAATACAATACAAAACAATACATTACAATGCAATAGAATGCAAACCAATACAATTCTAAGTACATATACATAGTATACACAACGTAGGGCAAGGTAGGTTCTAGTTTGTGATATGATACATACCTTGCTAAAAGTTTGTAGGTAAGTATAGTAAGTGAGTACAGATATGCAGACATGTTTCTCAGGTAAGTAAGTAAGTAGTAGCAAAGCAGGAGCACTTTTACAGTATGGCATAGTAACTTATAAAAGATATCTCTTTTTCCGCATCTGAACCATACGAAGAAGGAGTAGTCGACTCTGAAGACAATAATCAACCAAGCCAAGCCAAGCCAGACAGCATCCCGTTAGTATTATGCTTTTTGCTTTACACTTTATATATATTACACATGTACATATCGTAAGTAAGTTTAACACTAGAAGTACTACAAAGGCCATCCATATGTATTACTACAGAATACAAGTTCTTATACAGATTCAAATTGTAAACTTTGTATATAAATGTAGTTTTATAAAATTATAGTGTCTATTGATACATATACTTAAGAATCGAGAGATAATATATTATAAACTGTAACAGTAGAGACAAGGTAACTAAGTTATTGCAAGGTAAAATCCTTAATACAGATACTGTTACATATAAAACTAGTAAACTGAAGTAAGTGAGAGAATCCCCACAGGGTGTGGCCCCGTCCCTTCCCTTTTACCTTCTCATAGCCAGCTACAGATATACCTACTGAAATCACATCACATCACATCAGCAAACTCGTCTCTTATCATAATTTTGCATTTGCAATTCGCAATTCTTCTCTTTTGCTCTGCCACTCACTCTATATTTCGGCTTTGTTGATGAAATGCTAATACACAGGTATTATACTATTAAGTAGTAAATAGTATATATGTACAATAGTATTATCTGTAGATGTGTAGCTACATATAAATTAGATATCTACCTATATCTGTACTACACCACATCGTAAGAATGCGTGTCTTCAAGTTACCTTGCTTTTTCTTGTCTTGTCTTATATTCGCATCTCATCATCCCTTTTCTTTCTCTGAACTGAGAATCTGGCCCAGCACAATCAAAAGCATGCCAGGTTCGTTTCATTTCGTTTGCCATTCATCCTTATTGTAAATTGTAAATTGTAATGGGTCCACTTGAATAGGGTCTTCGCAATCGTTTTCTTCTTAAGTACTTAACTAAATACCTACTTACTTAAGAAATTACGTTACATTACGTTACATTATAAGTATAAGGTTACGTAGTAATATTTAACGCACGCATTGACATGACACCTACAGATACTCTAGCTATAAAATTGATATCTTATCGTAAGTAGAGATACTTAGGTATTATTATTGGTAATACCATTGTTATCCTCCCCTGGCTGATCATTCAGTTTTGTTGTGTACATATTTTATGTTAAGTAATGTTATGTAGTAGTATTAGCTATAAAATTCGAGTCCAGCCCTTGTCTTGTCCGTTCGAACTGTAAACTGTACGTAAATACACTACTCCACTCCAGGTAGAAGCCTTGCCCCAACAAAAATGAAATGAAAGCTATTGTATTGTGCTTGCTCGTAATAAATTATCGAGTGTAAAGTTAGATATGAGATACATGATGTTTTATTAGGGATATTACGTTATATTTTGTTATGTTATGTCGTTGTACTATTGTTCCTCACGGCACGCGACGCTCTATTGTTGGGACTTTTTGGTTTGGAATGCCTGCTTGCTCAGTTTGGTTTGGTGTGGTGCTTTTGCTTTTGCTTATGAATGTGATATGAATGTGATATGGTTGATATAGTAAACTATGGCGGGGTCTGCCTGGTCTGGCCTGGCCTGCCGTGTAATGTAATCACATGCCGTGGCGTGGCTTCGTTTGGTTTGGTTTCATTTCGTTTACTGTACTTACATTGAATTCAGTATTGAAATCAACAAAACTGCACACAACAATACAATACAATATACAAACTGAGATGATAATAATTTAATGATGATGATTGTAAATTGCGTTGCATGATTCCTTTGCTTTTGCTGCCTTCCCTAGAAAAGTTTATGAGAGGCACAGTGACTGCTTGACAGTTTAAGATTGCCTGCGCTCCTACGAAATAATAATAATATCAATATTCTTTATCGTTAAGAGCATTTCTGTTGTTAAAGAATAGCATGCCCTTAAATAAGTACTTAACTTAACGTATATACCTATCTATAAAGTAAGTATACAGTATACATAGTTGTCTTCATGTCGATGTCTTGTCTTTACTCTTTGCCTCCTTGTATTGTCCTCTTTTGTAAGAATATCTCTGTCCTACAGGTTATACTTAATCTTATAGTGCCACACGGTGTGTTCTTCTGTTATACAGAGTATAGGATAATAGTAGCTATTGAATGAAAGCTCAGTTTGGTATTATATGCTTCTTTCTACAAATTATGAGTCATTTTTATTCTGCCGTGTCAGATGAAATACTTATGTAGGTATAGTATACACTATGGTGCACACATAAGTATATAAGTTAAAACTTATGTCATATAAACTACAGCGTACAATATTGCTCTTCTTTCTTGACAAATTTATTGACAAGATAAGGAAATAACTCATTTTCATCGTATTAATCTGTTTCTCGATACATCACATCACATGTCTTTGTGAAAGTACATTTATGGACTGAACATGGACGTGTCCTATGCAAATGTCATTGCTTTACTTTTCATGAATACATTAGCGCACATGTACTAGTAAACATCTGTATTAGGTAGGATGGGTTGAAGGCCGGAGTTTCCATAATAACATTAACATACCACATATGAATATTTTGCATAATATTTATTACTCTGCCTATAGTTATCGCTATCACTACATTATTATTACTTATGATGATATGATATGATAGTAAGTAAGAGTTCTGACATGTGTCTATGCATTTTTATGTACAAGTGGACCCATCGAAGACACACGTTATTTTAAAGGGCCAGACGTGGCCAAAACTAAATTCACTAATTCCTATTAAGAAAAGAAACAACAGGCGACAACAACCGAGTCTTCGGCTTTGTCCCTCTAATTAAAGAAGAATTTCTACACATGGAATTTATCAATTAATTTGAAGCGTTGATGATTTGGGCGTTTGCTTTAATGATACTACTTTACTACTCTACACTCACACTTCTCAACCCCTTCGTATATGTAAGTACTTTGCGCTAAGGCAGCCTTCTCATTTATTTAATATTATTATTACCTATGCTATGCTGCTCGCCAGCTTAAAGATTAAGGATTACTTTGACTGTACTTACAGATACTGCACTAGTACAGTAAGTTAGATAGTTATTGTTATTATATTTCTGTATTGTACGTAGGTACAGATATAAGTAAGTGAAATGTGCTCTATTCTGTCTATAAAATATAGGTAGTACTTAGATACCCAATTGATTCCTGTTTCAAAGAGGGAAACCGGTTGGATTAGCAATGGCAATAAGATTCGAGTGATTTGTTGGGGCAAAAACTGCTAAACTTACTTTGTAAAAGCTTTATAAGATAAACTTATAGCTAAAGTGTGGACCCTTGGCGTTTGACTTTGTATTTGGTGGACCAAGTCTTGTATTGTCTTGTTGGTATGATCGTGGTCATGTATAGTATGATGTGATGTAAGTAGGCATTGTTCTTTTAAAGTGGTTTATGATGATACTACGGCCTATACTTACTTAGGCATAGTAATTTGTGTAGTAAGTAAAGTATATGTATAATGTACTTTATAAATTGCGTATACTATGTATTGTCTAGTTCATTTATTGCATACAACTTAACTCACTTGGATTCAACCTTGCTGACTTCAAATTGATCTCTTCTACTTACATATACAAACCCATCGTAATTCAATTAGCATCCAGATGATTGCCTTCTAAGCTTCTATGTACTGTTCTCCTGTTTAGTTTGCAATATCACAAACAGTTCCTTGCAATTGCAACCCAGCAATAACTTTTAAGTTCCTTAAAGCAATTTCTTCATATACTCACGAGCACGACTTACCGTATGTTGAGATACAAACGAAAGGAACTGTTCTTACTAATGTACAGTTAATTCCATTTCAATGAAGTAATAAACTACATCAGATAAAAATTACCTAAATTATTTGTAATACGGAAGTGCATGTATAGATAGAATAAGTTCTTCATTGATTTTCTGTGGTTACATTTAGCTCGATATCTGAATTGTCTACTGCAGTGAAGTAGACAGTTTAGGTACATTGATCATTCCAGTAGTACTATTATAAGTAATCATTTTGTATACAAATATAAATAGTACACATGAGTTAGGGATAAATATTTAGATCAAGTGCATTGAAGCGTTGAGATGAGAAACAAAATATTATTATACATATATACAAATTGCTCAAACTAAAGAGTGTAGGTTCAGTGTGGCTTAAACACAAATATTTTTCTAAAGTCTTGTACTTGGGCTGGGTATGTTAGATAGGTTGCTCATTTATTGGTCTATGTTTGAGTAAATAATTGTAGCTGATAAATATCCTGATGGATATAATGTCTGGTGAAACAGCAAGTCCTATTATTATGACATCTGAAATAAAATGCGGAACAAAAACCAAAAATACACAATTAAATAAATGATTGATACCCCCAACAAAATGCAATTCAATGCAATGCTCTCTGTATGTACTTTGATTGCATGTATACAAAGCATTTGTGTATTATTGTATTGGATTTTTATATTTAGCAACACTTACACTTATAGAAACAACTTCCTGAAATTGTTTCATTGACAAATATGAATAAATATAGACAAACCGTTCTTCAATTTTGTTACCAAGTCAGGCAGAATGTTTTTGTGCTATTTCTCACTGTAGATTATGTTAGAGTATTTATGGCTTGATAAAGTAAGTATGAGTCCAAGGCGGGGATGTATTGATTAAAGGGCACAGCAAATGATTCATGTTCACGCTCACCCACCACTTTCAATGACAAACCTCTCAGTTTCATATTTCATGTAACAATGCATAATAATTCGTGTGGTTTTGCTCCTGGCTTCAGCAGACAACTTTTAGAATAAGTATTTTATTATTTGCCTTTAACTGCTAATGAAATATTTCTTTTCTTTTTGAGAGCCAAGACAAGTTGAACATTAGAAATAATATGAAATAAATATTATGTGAGATATGAGGTGAAATGAGATTATTAGTTGCGATAAGCTCTAGATAAATACAAAGAGGTACAAGCCAAGTACAATGTATGAAGTATTTACCGTGTCAGCTCATTAAGACAGAATGCTACTTTACAGAAGGTGCTGTAAAGGCAGAGGCAAAGGGTTCTAGCATAAATTCACTAGTAAGCAATTATCAGAAGCAAATATTTGAAAAGACTTCTGTAAAAATATTTGGTTTGTGAAGGATGCAAAATAGGCTAATTGGAAATTGGTTCATTTGAGAATATTACGGAAAGGTATATCTGTAGCGGCAAGTTAATTGGAAGTCATAGGTAGCTCTGGCTTGATCTGGTCTGGCCTGTGAGCGTAAAGTCAACTCTTTTCAAGGAGCAGTGCTAACAATAATAAGAACAACGAAGCAAAGCAACGATCAATGGATTCAACTCTGATGATTATCATCATCATTTACGATATGTGCATTTCTTCATTTGCTAGTTAAGTTTACAGTTTACGTTCACGTTTGTCTCAATGACTCAGTCCAGTCAAGTAGTTGTAGTTGTAGCATACTTATTAGCTGAAGTGCTAATGTAAATTGAACAAGCAAAACAAACAACTCAAATCAAATGCTGACGATTAAGCTCGTTTAAATGATTGGCTTCCACTGCATAGCGAGGTGTCACTAATGAATTTCCAAATTGTAATCTAAGCTCTAGAAGGTGATATACCTGACAGGACGGCAGAGCAGATGAAAATTGACGAGGTCAGTTCATATGCCAAATTGACTACTTATTTATTTAAATTTATATAGATGCATTACAATACAGTCAACTGCTCTATTGACTAGACACAATGTGATGTGTATACCGTTAGACATAATTGCAACACGTATGTAAGTATTGCACTTATGAAGTCATTTCTGTCTCGGATTCTAATATACAGTAAAGTATATACATGTCGTAGATTCATAATGCCATAGCGCAGCAGCATCCCTGTGCAAATATCTTAGACAGACAATAATACAGGGTAAAGAGTTTTGTGGAGATTGGTTCTACAATATTTTATGTAAAAAACAACTAGGTAACTTAATTATCTGTACAATAGTAGCCTTATTCTCTGATTAGATAAAATCTTCGACTTTAGAAGATACAACTGTTAGGATACCTCGTTAATATTAAAAATATTTCTACCAATCGAAGTATGGATGCTGTTGTGGTCCCTATTCCTGATTTTTACTACGTGCCTACGACATATATGCAGATAAATGGATAGAGATGCAATTCCACGCATTAGATATTAGACAGTTGATAGTAAATGTTCCTCATGTAGGCAGTAACTTAGTACTCACGCTTCAGTATTTACTAGACAGGTAAATGCCACTTCAAAAAGGGAGATTTGCTGGTGAAAAGAAAAACGCAGAATTGGCCAATGTAAATGTAATGTACAATGTATGGTAAGAGATCATGATATAAGTGCAGGCATCTAATGAATCGCATCTTGCCAGCCAACAAAGATTTAAACTTGATTCCCTGCTATAACCATCCCATCTCCACAAAACAAGCATGTAAGTTTGTAAGTATATAATATACTAGAGCGTTTAACAGTCATTATATTATTACTTATAGTTATTATTGCATATTAGGTGGTATGTTATACTACAATATAGCAAAATAACAACTAACTATATCTACATGCTTATAAAATATTATATTATATTGTGGTACAGTATACGCAGGTAGTGGTATATGTAGTATGGAATTAACTTCAAGTAGAAAAGTTACACCTCACACTTACTCGAGTTGAGTTGAGTCGAAGAGAGAAACAAGAAGGACTTCATTAGTCCAAATACGAGCACGTCCGACGCAGATGAGATAGAAAATAATATTAGTGAGAGAGATGAGATGCACACAACACACAATAATGTTTAATTCCAAAGTGAAGATACCAAACCACTAAAATGAAAGGAAATGAGTGACTCTGGCTCTACATGCTCTCCACATACATCCACAAATGAATGAGCTGCTCAGGGTAAGTTTTTACAAGAATTATGCGAGCAGTCCTATAAAATACAATTGAATACATTTTCTCTACATTAGTTTATTTGTTTGAAGAAATTGTAACATTAAAGAGAGACGCACTTTGTATTTTGTGTACTAAATTACGATACAAATATTGTTCACGTACAAACGTACATCGTTCCTATACATCACATTATTATTAATGTTGTAAGTATAAGAAAAGTTGAAAAGAAGGAAGGGTTAGATCTAGAAGTTAGAATTGCTAGCGTGCAGACACTTGATGGAATATAATGTGATCTGTTGTGATCGTCTGTAGAGTAATCTTAAAAAAAGTGGTGAAAAAACGGAGAAAGAAAAGGAGAGGAGACTCTCCTCGAAAACTTAATCTTCTTTCATACGTTTCATTCCACGCGAAAATGAAATACTCAACTTGACAGGAACATATCACATTAAGAGGTCCATTTGATAATCTAGTGCACTACGATACAATTTAATGTTTCAGAATTTCTGTAGAATATACTTGTATTTGTAGTACATACAACATCTGCAATAATCAGTATGTGTAATGGATGCGCAAAATTCTTGTGTAAACTATTAAGCAGTGCACAATTCAGTATTCGCAGTCAGCTACGGAAAATGTACCTTAATAATTTGTATTTAAAGTAAATAAAATATTTTTCATGTTAATATGGATTACGCACCCAAAATCAGGTAGTTTCTAAGAAAACTGTCTTTGTTACCTTCCCCTTGATGGGAATCAAAATACTAATTTTGACATAATTTATGTTGTGCTTTGCACTTGTTAAAGCAATTTGTTTGTTGACATGATTGCTGTTTAATTTGACACTGCTGCCAATTCGATTTCATTCGATGATGGTCATAATTTATGCTAAAATGAAATATACGACTGCACGAGGTCAATTAATTTCTAATAGCGAAAGTTGTAAATAAATAAATATGATCATACTTTTCTTAGGTACAGTTCAGTTATCAACGCTACCTTAGTTAGTGTTAATAATTGTCATTTTTATCCTAGGGATCTGATGGGCATTTCGCCAAATTACTTAGAGCAACAAAGGATGAAATATATTGCATATTAATACCAAGGCGTATCTAGTCCTTCTGTTATATTTGATTACATTACAAGTATTCTTATTTATGCTCCCCACATTATAATTATTTACAAGCAATCACACTTGGATACTTAAGTTGTACAAGTTATTACTGTATGTGGTGTATCGATGAACATTGTTAGTTTAGTAGTGATCATAAGAAACATAGTCTTCAGTTAAGATGTACATTAGAAGGGGTACCTAGCTACTACTTTACTAACTTTACAAAAGTAAACCAAAGTTACCAAATATTACTTGTACTTTTTAATTGCAATAAGTGAATCATTTAATACAGCAAAGAGCACACAACAAGATGATAACACTTCTAGCACAAAATTGTTATCTTTTAATGAAAAAACGATATGAAAATATTGCAACTATACGTCTAGTGTCAGTAGTCAGTATCAGCATACAAGTAGGTCCAAGTCCAAGCAAAGATTATGATGGTGTGTGATGTATTAATTGTATTGTGATGCGATGCGATAAAAAAATGTGGAAAAACTAATGGATTAATCAAGGGGATACTTAAATACAGAATGCACATACACAAATACGTGGCTGGTACGAAACAAAGTGCATTACCACTTTCCTCATCACACTATTGCATGATTCTCTAATATTATGTAGCTCTAGCCATGTACTTCTTGTTTCGTCTGTTCTGTTCTAGTCTCTCGTCTCTCTTCTGTAGTAAATAATATAGGTAACTATACTAATGTACATTACATTAGCGTGCAAACCTATTAGCGCTGATCCGCAGTCCACACTCCACACTTAAATCTTATCATCATTACTGTTCACTTGTCCTGCGTTTGGTCTATGCTTACGTATGTATATATATTATAGATGCTTATACTTGTACCTATTACAATATTATCTTGATTGAACTAAACCATGTTGATTTTGAGCTGGGTGCGTTAGTAAGAAAAGTATATAAATGATAACAACAATAATATAGGTATATAAACATATCTAGAGTAATAATCGTGTATTCAACCACACCACGAAAGAAGTCAACTCAATTTAGCTGAACTGAAGTCCAACCGAAACCAAACAATTCAAGGTGTGCTTCTCTAATGGTCCATATTTCATAAATGACTTCTATAAAAAGGTTGAGATGCATTCCATTGTGTACTAAATTAATATTAATAATATATTATATCATTCCCTTATACAGATGGTAGGATTTAATATTAGCTGATACTCCAGCATAAATTTTCAACTGATTAATTTGAGTTTTAGTGTCGCATTTAGTCAACTCAACGCAATGCCCAAGATTAGCATTAAGCTAATTGTCCTGCTAATAAATATTTCAATGCTTCTATACTTACATACAGTATTATTGTACCTGTTTAAGTAAATAAGTAAATAAAATGATTGAGATTTTGTTAGTATTGTAGCAAAACTTGTACTATGTATTCCAATTTATACAGTTTTGTGATTGTCTGTATGTTTACAATAAAATAAGTTGAGATTTGAGATTACAGGTCTACGCCCTTGGTTCGGTTTGACTTCTCTTCCATTGATACACATATTGCAAGTATATCTCATCGTCAGCTTTAGTTAAATAGTGTGTACTACAGATACATAGTATCAATAAGCTGTAATAAAGATATGTAACTTATAGCGAGGAATGGAGTTGATCAGCTCTGCATGGAGTATATGCCTTTGGTACTACTGCCTACATTACATTTTACAAATTATGTGCATAGTTGCTGTTGTTATTACTTTTAGTTTGAATGTCCTCAGACCTTCTGCTCTGTATCTGTATACATATATGAATCTGAACATACATATTAGGTATATGCAGTCCAGTCCACTCTGGATTCGCATGACAATCAGATCAAATCGCACCACACTGCATCTCTTCAAAAAATGAGTTGATCTTCTTGACTTGAGTTGAGTTGACGTGTTCCTTTGGCTTTGGCTTCAGTCTACTATGGGCTTATTTTGTATGATGGTGTGGTCGTTGGTGGTATAGTAGTATGGTGTGGTTGCTACAGTTTATTCTTCGATATGCACACCTATTTGTTGTTTTGCATGTATGCATATGTGTTTGATTCCTTTTATTGTTGTATTTGTATTTGCATTTGTAGAAGAAGCCATGCCATGCCACGCCATACCTTACCACCGACCGGCTTAACAACAATGTCCGTTTTCTGTCCTGTCCTGTCCTCTCTCCCATACAAATAATAAAATATATTGATACAAATATGTAGCAAGAAAGCCAAACCAATATCACCTTAACTGAACTGAACTGACGATGAGAGTATGGAATGGGGATGGAGCACTTGTCTTGTTACAGATGTCCAACTGAGAGCACATTTGCATCACTACTTAATATAAGTAAGAAGCAACATGTAAATAATCCAACATACCCATCCAATTCAATCCAATCCACTTTTCAAATCTTCTGACTCTGACAATGATGACTGAGCTACAGAAATGTGAACAGAATATGTATCATAATGTATCACTAGTATCACCTACATATTACACTACTACATACCATTTACTGATAATTTTACAATGAAACTGAATATTATTACCTAGAGATTTACTTTTTCTAACTGAAACTGAACCAGTTTCATCAACTTAGGCATACAATCCACTTTTTACTGTGAACTTTCTCCCTTTAGACTAAAAGATTATTGCCCATCTTAAAATCTGAAGCTCGGATATTTTATTATTACATTATATTGACATGTGGTCACAAATTTCAGCCTTTTGGAACATATTTACCCAAAAATGGTCATTAAAACATCACTAACCATTAGGCACTCTGTATTTTCATTCTCCAATTGTCAAATGTGTATAATTTGCTATTTTGATGTTTATATAGTTTGTATTACTTTAATTTTATCGTAATAAGGTGTACATTTACATTATCATACTTACTTACCATTTTTACCCTGTGTACAATAACTAAAAGTTTTTTTGGATGTATGTATCTCTTGAAGCATAGTTTTTGTTGCAAATATAAAAAATTATAGGAAATCAATTTAATTGATGCCAAAAAATTATATAAAGCTTATTAAAATCATGATATCAAAATTTAATACGATGTATGAATGGACTCCTTAACTTGTTATGCTTATAATAGTACTATAAATATCTATATCAAATTGAATCTGTAAAGAAGCTTAAGGTTTGCATATATTAGCTTTGTATAGATCATAATAACTCTTGTGTTGACGTTGGGCGGACGCCGACTCGACGACAAGTTTGAATATGTTGATTTAAGTTGTAAGAAGCATACATACAAAAGTAAGATTGAGATAACTTTATTTTACAATGGTACATGAATGAACTGTTTTAATTTGAAAAGAAATAAAGATATCTGCATCATCTTGGAGTAAAGGCGATGCAATGCAACCGCCATTCATTAAACTATACATACGTATCAGCCATCAACGCAACGTATCTATGATGAGGGCAGGTACACACTTTCTTGCTGTTTTGTTTTGTTTGATTTTAACTAGAGTAGCCTAATTACGTCCTCCACCGTCGTTAACTTCTCCGCGTGTTTCCTCCTAACTAACGAGCTCCTGGCTTGGCATGACATGTACTGTACAATCTTTGTTTCTCTATCTAGGCTTTTTTAAGCACGAGCAAGAGTAAGAGAACCTCTGTTTCAACATTCATATTATTATGCCTTTATCTTTTCGTTGGGATCAATTTATAAGGTATATAGAGTGGGGAAGCATTTAATACAGTACACAGTATCCACCTGTGGCTCCTAAAAATTATGAATTAATAAAATACACATGCACGTAGGTAGGTATAATGTAATGTAATATGTATAAAAGTAGAAATGGAAGGCCTCTGAGCACTTCCGAAATTAGAGAGGCATTAATATAATGTATGAATGTATGCATGATTTCCAAATGAGACTGAATGAGAGTGAAATTCCGCCTTGTTTAGTATAATTCTCGTGAGCCTCGAATTTGAAGCGAACACGATGAAACGATATTCTCTGACTGGATAAGAAAGTCTCTTGCTGATTTTAAGGGAGAGCATGTAAGAGACTAATTTTGTTGATTTTATTTTCTGATATACGAATCTGCTGAGGGGTTTATGAGGATTTTAGTACCGATAAAGTCGGAGTGAAGGCGAGCTCTGATCCAATTAATAAATAATGACGTTTCACTTTCCGTGTGGCTATAAATGTCTTTAAAATGTACTTTGTTTCTGTGATGGGATATTGTTTCCTTGATAAAAAATTAATAATCCTGTTTTTTTCGTCTACGTGATTACGATTACTTATACATACTAATTTCATACGCACAATAATTCATAAGTGGGCTTAACTTATCTTTCTACTGTTTTCGTTTTCATAGAAAAATATCTTTACTTTTTGCAAGGATCATGATTATCATGAATATTGTACACATTGCATGTATGAGTATGAGGATCCTGTAGGCAAAAGAAAATTCATGCATTCATTGACAGCTTACAGCGTAAGTAACTTTATTTGTTTACATTATCAATCAAGATAAGTTTACGGACAGCACAACTCAACCCTTGCATGATGCTTAATAAATAATTTATTCATTGGGAGGGACTGATGCATATCATCCCGGTACCGGATACGAAAGTGTATCCGTATATCTACCATCAAATACAAAAACACAAATTATTGCGTATGCAAGTGTACATCATATTTGCTTATTAGAAAAATTTCCAATAATATTAAGAAATACAGCTGTTTATAAATATTATTTCTATATATCTGAGCAGACAAGCATTATTAAACTGACTAATCCATATACTTAATTCATACAATTCACATAAGCGCATATAAATTAAACAAATAATACAAGCACATGTGACGTAATTTATGTAAGTATGACATAAGTACAACTTTTAATTCATTGACTACTCCGTCACATTATCACAGTGTACATGAACAGGGGCATCAATCGTGAAGACGGACAGAATGATACACATTCATCAATCAATCAATCTTCTTGTACTACTTATAAAAAATATATATTTCCATATTGTTTGTTTCGTGAATGCATTCACTGTATTAACATAGTCATTAAAGTACATTGGTTGCAAAGTTTTTAAAAAATGTAGCTTAATTTTTCTTCACTGTTAAAATGTCACTACTTGAAAAGAAAATACTTAAGTTAACCATCACAATAAAGCAGCACAGTCTTAATTTCTGAGACGCGGACTTACTTCCCTAGCAAATACCTAACATGATATATTATATAATTAAAATTCAAAAGTTATATTCAAAGTTACATGGAGTGCACATAATGTAAATAAAACATTACAGGTTAGTTTAGTGTATATTAATAGAGCATTAGGAAGAGGGTTACATAAAGAGCGACGCCTATTTAGAGATAAAAGGCAAAATTAAAAAGATATTAGTGTAGACAAGAGAGGACAAGAATAAAAAAGACGTCGTGGAATAAGAGATGACAGAATCCGTGTTGTTTTCCTTATGTAATGAAACATGGACAAGTCAGAATCAAGACACGACATGGTTTGGTGTAGCTTCTGCTTCTGCTTTGTTTAGTAAAGTCAAGATGATGATATCAACTATCAACTAGGTAACTATCAAGTGATTCAAGTGCCTTGCCTATTATTCTCTGCGTACATAAGTATGTATAAGTATTCCATTAAGATTTTTTATAAGACTACTAAATGCTATTGTCAAATCAACAAGTTTAGGTAGTTGTACAGATAGTTGTAGTCCAGCTCTTCTCCACATTCTATGTACTTACAATAAAAAAGGTGTTTAGTATAGTCCAGGAATTTCAAGGTATACCACTTATCTCGTTGTGATGTTTGTATGCGTGTTAGATTTCTAGGGAAAATACTTTAAGCTAAGCAGAGTGAGTCAAGTCAAGTCAAGAAGAGACGTCGTCAACTTAATGTGGAGTCATACATGTGTATAAGATGTTGGTGAGATGAGATGAGATAATACACATGAAGGAAGAAGAGATGAAGAAGAAGAAGGAAGGCTCCTCTTTCACATCACATCGCATCACATCATCAGACAAACGCATCTAATCTTCGTTTACACACTAATCCTATTCACTATCATTACATTTTACATTGCACTAGTAGTATAGCCCATAAATACATAATACGTAGATATATGTATTTACTTTCATGTGATGTGCACAGTGCACCTTCCCTTTTAGCTGTCTTGCCTTGCCTTGTCTTGTCTTGCCTCTTTGGGTGTACTCTCTATTGCATTAGTTACCTTGCGTTGCATATAATCTGTCTTACTTACTGTACTGTCTATGGTGATATTATAGTACTTATTGTTTATAGTCTATGCTGTGTGACGCAGCTGGCTTGGCTAATAATATGCAATTCAATCTTCTTCGTCCGCTCATTCTATGATGTGGACATTCCTTTAGCTTTTTTAGTTCAGTTTAGTTTTGTTTTGCGACTACCTAACTATCTCTAACTCATCCCTTCTACTTTTCTTTCTCTCTTGATTATTTATTTACAACTTACGAGTTAAAAAGTTGTCTCGGGCGTATTCATTTCCTCTATCTTATCCATTTGCAAGAAATACAACTATTAGTATCTACTACTACGTTATGTACATAGATAGTACATAGATACTTGTTAAGTAGGCATGTATCTGAAGCTATTATCATAAATATTGTATTACCTATCAAAAAGACAAGTCATTCCAGTCCCTGCCATAAGGCTGAAGCTGATGCTAACCTATATGAATAAAAATAAGGCTGTGAAAAAGATAAGCTGACCTAATAATTATTTTTTCGTACTTCTACTTACTAATATTCTGTATTAATCCAATCCAGTTTGCAATTAAATAGTTCTGCAAGTCTACAACCCAGACTACATAACAATGTAAAGTAATTCTTCTATATAAGTACAGATAGTTGAATTTGAATTGAGTCGAGACTCGAGACGAGACCCAGACCAGGAGAGAGGCAGAGACTGGCACCGCCCTAATTAACATTCTAATTCAAGTGGATTTCGCACCAGTTTAAGACTGAAGAACGCAATTTAAACTCTTCCATCCGCTTGCTTCGTGCTAATGTGTCAAAACTTTGAAAAAATTCTTGCCTCCTCTACATAGGAACATAATAGCTCCTTTCTTTGTAGGTATGGCATCATATCATATCATAATACATTTACATCATGTAATTGTAATTCTATAGCTAGGGAGTATAATACTGTCGCAATTTGCATCTACTAATAACTATGTACTTAAGACATCAGAAGACTGCTGATATATTGAAATTGTAATTGTACAAAAAAGCTTTCAAAGAATGTTATACTTACATAGTAGATATGATATGCTAAATAGCTAAATAGATTCTATTTCTATTACCACATGCAAATGGGTCCTAGTCCGACTTTGGTTTGGTTTTGGTTATTAGGCTACCTTGGGCACTTGCGTGATTTTGCAATAACTCGCCAAAATGTATCTCTATGTAGGCAATGTAATATAATGCATGCACATTCTTATTTTCTACTATGCAACAAGTAAGTAGTGATCAAGAAGTCAATATCGCACCATCATTTGTTTCAACAGGTTAAATTCTCGTCTGTGGATTGGATCGAATTGGATTGCCGATTGGTTTGGCCTGATTTGATTGCATTTTGAGTGATTTAGTAGATGAGCTGAAGAGATAAGACTATCCAATCATCATCTCTACTACCAATAGAACAAAACTTTAACGATCCACTGTCTTTTTAGCTTTTAACCCAGCCAATCTTCCAACTGACTTTACTTTTACTTATTCTCATTCTCGCTACTCTTACACATTATAATACAGTACAGTACAATACACAATAGAAAAGAGTTTACTACAGCCTAGATTACCTTTGGACCTTTTTACTAGAATTTATTGCATCTACTTACAGATACTTCTCTCCACACTTATTTACTACTTGCTATACATAAATTGATAAATTCAATCTGCAGCAACATCAACCCAACCCGTTTATAATTTAACTGCGGTGATCTATGTAAAACACGTATGTTACTCTGAATTCTGAATTGAACTGAAATGTATGCATGACTACGAATATAAATATCTTTAAGGCTTGTCTTGGAAAACTTTTTATAATTTTTTCCTTTTCTATTTGAAGTAGTGTATTGTAAGCTGTAAGTATATGTAACGGTGACGGCTTGGCTATTGGTATTGGTAATAGAGGCTTCCGGATTCCCAAATCACGATTCAGCTTACTTTTTCATCTTTCCTTTGCTATTCCAGATTTTTATTCTATTATATAATTCGACACATCAACTTGCTCCGGCTATCAGTTTTAAGAACAGTCTTTTATATTTATAAGTACAGTAGTCGATTGCATATTGCATTACATTGTGCTAGGTAATACAGATAGGAATGAAACGATATCACAAAGTAAGTAGTCTACTTATTTACTTGTTGGTAATTTAATGTTCAACCTCAAAATTTATTACGCAATTGACAATTGAACTCGAAAGTTGATCGTCAATTGTTCAATGTACTTAGCCTTCTTAAGTTCTTAGTATTGCTATTAGCCCAAAAATCCTGTGCTAAGTAAAGGTAATGCTACTAAAACGTAAAAACTAATAGCTAGTTAATGCTACCTATTATGTATATCGTAGTAAATCTCGCATTCATTCTCCTATCTGATGCTCTTCTCTAATAGTATCACAATACTATAATATAATGTGACTTGCAGAAGAGTAAAGCAATCCAATAGAAGGGAAGACAAGGTAGGTTTGGCTCAAGTTGCAGATGGAATTGGAATGGAATTTCAATCCCTTCGTTCATGCATTGTGATATTATTATACAATAGATCGAGTTATCGTAAAATAGAGTATTATATAAAGCTAATGTATTATTTGGCTGTACAGCTATGTCAATTTAATACATATAAACACAAAGCTATGCACAACAATACATACATTACAAGTACAAGCAGTAGCTAGAGCTACATTTTATAGGAATTCCATTTGCCTCACTTATTTATTGTTATAGATATATTTACAGCATCTGTATTTTGTGTGATCGTCCCCTCCCTTCTTTGCTATGCGAGAATGCGAGTGCGAGACTTTGCTAAAAGAACGTGGTTTGGTTTACGTTTGGTCTGGTCTACTGCGACTTTTGCGAATAGTTACATACATTACAGCGATCCGTTAAAAAATTGTCTGAGAGACACTGTGTAGACATTGGAGCCATGATTTGCACTATATATCCACGGTTAGTAAGGTAATACTATGTAGTACTATAGTTTGCATGATAAGCAAAAGTTTGTGTTGTGACTTATTTATCCTTAGGTAAACGATATAGTGGTCTGGTCTGGCTTGGCCTGGTCTGGCTTATTTTTATTATATAATCTAAGCTATAGCGTAATCTAAATTCAAACTGAATGAGAGTTTAAAAGTTAGGGAAGGGAATGCCATAAAATGGTAGCAGTAGTATAGTAAAGTAGTCTAGTGAAGCAAAAGGCAATCTATCCATCTGTGACAGACACTCTGTCACGTCTTTAACCTAATTTTATTCCCAGCCCAAACCAAATGCAAAATTTAGATACAGGATTCGTTCGTAGTATCATTGCAAGCACTATTAGTAAATATATCTTTACCTTTAGCGCTCACGTCACATAAATAGGAATATGTAAGAGCAGGAGAACTTTTTTAAATATTTTAATACATTTTTGATGATTTCTAATTGACGTGCACCGCACAGGAGTTGGGAAACTGCAGTTTAGTTACATTTTAGATTGGCAGTGGTTTATTAACTATTTCTGTGTAAGTAAATGGTAAATAGTAGCCAATGTAAGGATATGCACTGTGCAAGAGTTTTCTTGAGATATAATTGCAATATGTAAATAGATGTGGTCGTGCGTGCCCTGGTCCTGATCTGCTCTTGTTCCTCGTGTTATTATGTATGTTGGTAGAGATAGCATAATTATAATGAAATTGAGTATCAGTAATTGCTCTCCTATTTTAATTTTCCATTTTTCGTCCTTGCATATTTAAGTCTTGCATGTATCTGTAGTTACATGAAATTATCGATTGAGCTTAATCACCTTTTTATACTTGTACTTGGATTGAACCATTTCCTATGCAATAAATAAATAGGAAAGGCAGTACGAGTTTAGGGATTGTACTTGTTGTCGAGGTTTTGGATATCTTCAGCTATTTTTACCAAATACTAAATTACAAGTTTAGTATAATAATTAGTAATTATTTCTCGAACGTTACAGTAGATAGTTTTACAATTATGCATTCAAGAAGTAATATATGCAAATTGTACTCTAATAGTAGGTTCTTGCTACGAGACTTGCAATATTTTTCACTTCGTCAAATTGTTCATTACAGCACTCATAAAATTTTGTGTATTCATTATTTATTCATTATTAAATATCAATGTAGACTCCTATCCTCGTTCACTGCTGCATAAAATTACCATTACCGTATTACTTTTTAAAGTTGTGCTTGTTCAATTGCAAACATGTTCAGGGGTTTAGTAATCCTCTTCATAATTTCAACCTATTTATAATTTCTTGTCCACTATTGAGTATTTTTAGCCAGTTAACTCTCTTGTGGAAACTCAAATAGCTTTTCAATTTATCATGTTGATGATTTCCCAAATGCAATGTAGAATTGTCCAAATTAACATACCTACCTGTTGCATTTATGTATTCCATATTATTCCTTTAAAAAATTGTAGGACTATTGTAATAGTACATATTATTACATAACTAATTTTGCGAATTTGAACTTATATACATATATTATTTTCTTGTGCTAGTTTGGTTTCGTTTCTCGTGCTAGCGTTTGCATGCATCTTTCTGCACCACACCATGGAATCATGACTCTTCATTAGTTACGTCTGCAAGTATTTAGTAAGGATTAATATGTAACGTTTATTATACATATTTACATCTATGTTATGACTATGCACTCACTCACTCCATCACTATTAATTGCCAACCACCAACTTGAATCATGAAATGTGTGTCATATGCGTATAAATAAACCACAGCAAATACGAAAACTAGTTGCCTACCTATGCCCATACATGCTATCTGTAGATATAGCATCTATCTTTTAGATGGAAAGATAACATGTGTGATATCTTTACAAAAATTACTTTTCTACACAACACATGCTTATACTGTATACGATTATCAATATGTGGAGGTACATTCAACCTTTATGTATTAGTCAGCAAGAGCATGAGTTAGTTAGCTAGTCAGTTGCATCGCAAAGTTATTAATGCTCGCATTCCCAATTTGACATATATTTCAAAGAAATGCTTTATTGTGGTTGCTCAGTTGCACCTTGCACCAAATCTATATATGGGTATAAATGTAATCCACAGGTAATCATTAGATCTGTAGGAATTATTAGGATTTTGCACATAATCGTGTTATACCACCTAAATTAAGATGATATTTGTGGGTGGGTACTTTAATCGTAGTGACATTAATATGATATTTTTGATTGTCTCAATAATTCATTATTTGCATAGGAATTAAATATTATGATGAAGAAGATAATGATGTTCAGCAAACTATTGCATCTAAGGTATTCAGTTTATAAAAATATTTGTTCAGAATTATTTTTGCCAAAGGTTTTGGTTACACTACAAAACTATCTCAAACAATTATCTGTAGAAGCACGTAAACTAAATATAAGATACGTAATACATGCCATAGTATATAAATATAGCTACCATTAACACCAGAACTAATCTTCTTGGCTCAATTACTCTTTTAAAGACATGTATGCTAGTAGAGTACGTTTTTGCACAAACGTGTTATGGGTCAACCGGTAGTACATATCAGAAGAATACAAGACTCTCTAACGCACATATATAGTACATAGGTAATAGAGGTGTCTGTTATACAGGTACATATCCATGCATCAAAAAAGAAGTCTTACGTCAAACAACTCAAAGCATTTTTCATTTTCTTAGTTTAAACATAAGTGGAGAAAATCGCAAGAAGGGATATTAAATATCAGGTGCCAAAGATTAAATTTCTTCAACATATCTGTATCGCTTTTTATGCAAAGCCTTTGGCTACAGACAGTTACCTATCCTTGGCTATATCATAGAATTGATGGCAGCTAAGGAGTTAAAGGATATTTTTACAGGTACACATACAATCTTAGATACTAACCTAGGGCAGGATATCAATACAATAATATGTGTAATACTTATGTACCTATACTACAGCTATATATTGCTAAATTAGTAGGTAATTTGATGTTTTCAGTTGTATAAGCCTATCTATACACGTTTTGTGCAGACAACAAGGCACACAGCACACGAAGTGACTAAATTGAACTCGAATATATCCGTTTTCGAGATTTGTGGGTAAGTGATGCATGAGCATGACGAGAAGGAATATTGTATTGTGTCCTACCTGTCTGCCTTGTGTGTGGTTTTGTGTAGTGTGAGTGTGAATTAGTTTTTATTGCAATTCTTGTAAATCTGTATTATATTGCAATAGGAATTGTATTGTATTGTACTATGTACTAGATTAGATTGGTTTGAGTTGGTGTTGGTGTTGGAGGACGAGAGGAGAGCAAAGAGCAGCGTCCCGTGCCGCCGCCGACGTTGATAGCTGATGTTATGTTATGTTGCTTGGTTGAAGCCGAAAGTGAAACTTGAGAGTTGTTCTTGTAATCTAAAGTTAAAAATCAGAATATGATGCATTACACATATGTCTGTATAATATTACTTACTGCTTATTAATCTGCTCTTGTCTGCTTGCTTGAAATCAGTATTATAATTGTATATGATACATACTATAATGAAATAAACAAATGTTAAGTTAAGTTAAGTTCACTCAACACATGTGTATATAGGGTAGACAGGCCACGAACGTAAACTAAGAACAACCAAGTTTAAAAAAGATGAACATCGACTTTACGTGATTTTTTATGGTTTCTATATTACTATTATTCTGCGCTAACCCTGCAATTATCAAGATTTTGTTTAGAATTGGTAATGCATCTGTATTTGTCTATGAATATTAAATGCACTTTGTGTTATGCATCCAAATGGATTATCAGGAGTTATCTGATTGCAATTATCAAACTATTTCGTCTGCTACCTACACATTTTATTTCTTGTTGCATATTTGCATTTGAAAATTGTGAAAATACACAGTTTTTGCAAAGAAGCTTATTATTTTGCAATTTTTATTCTCATACAATACACACGTAAACATGTGATAGTTTACTATTCATGTATTCAATTGGTGTCTGTATACATCGTTATAGAAAGCAAGCTACTTGAGATACACAACTAGATATGAAAACTAAACTACGATGTATAATAATGAAAAGAAAAGCAAGATGTCAAAGAGTACAAATGGAATTGGGTATACAGTGGACAGATTCTTTCTTTTGTTACAAAAATCCGGAAGAGAGTAGTTTAGTGAATAGGTGCATAAGCGAAGTCCATCCAAGTCAAGTCGCCATCAAATCAATTGAAGCAGAGCAGCATCATAACATAACAGAACATCAAAGCAAAACCTTTGCGAAAGAAAAAGAAGAAAAAAACTTGCATGCACTTAGTTATTCTACGTACATACATAAACATACATAACTTATGTATTTTTACGATGTATTGCAAACTAACCTAACCCATCCAAGTCTAACCTAGGCAATCAAATCCTATTAAAAAGCGAAAGAAGGCACATAGGTAAAGAAACCGAGCAAGAACTACTCCGCATCCATCACATCCACATACATAGACAGAAGACAGATAACCAACTCGTCCAATATTTTGTCCAATGCTTACATACGGTATGTTAGCATTGGATTACAAATGGTTGGGTGTGGCACAAAAATACAAACCTATACTCATGTTCTTGTTATACTCACTGTTTGAATGGTACGCTCCTTCTATTTACTACTACTATTTATTACTCTACTACATATTGTGCATACATTATTACAGTTGCTATTATTTTGCATTACATTACGTATTGTATTGGAACAAGAAAGGAAAGAAGCCTTAGAGCATCCACATCCCATCCAAATCCAAACTGTATCACATTCACCTCGTCCTCCTAACCATCATCTCACATCACATCTCCTCTGTCCATCAAAAATCAAGAGCTTCACGTACGTGTACACATTTCAAGTGTCTCTATCGCATTCTTAACAAGCAATAGAAACACTTAACTTTGCCTATCAATATCATACATAGAATAATAACTCTGGGCATCCTACGACTGCATACTTATTAGTGTTGTGCTCTGCTCCTTTACTCCTACCAACTCAATAAACTTCAATAAACTTGTATAGACAGCAAACAAACACTTTTGCTTTATTATTGTTGGCTTGGTTTAACATACAATCATAAATAAGAAGCCACTATTTCCATTCATCGTATAACTACATGCTAACTTACAAACTGCAATCCAATGCATAATGCATAAGTAATGTAGAATGTAGACTACAGTAGAACCACAAAATTCTGCAATGCCGTATAAACCGATTGGAATCCCTAGGTTGATCATATCCCCCACTGTGGGTACATCGCTCTATAGCAATACAATATGTATCAAGGATACCCCAGGGGATTCCAATCGGTTTATACGGTATTTTATATTGTATAGCATGAGAAGCTAAGAAACGTATACTGCAGTCTGCAGTACACCTGATTCACATATAAAGTAACTAGAGTAAGTTCATTGGACATGGAGACGGGAGCGAAAGTGAAATTAGTGCAAAAGTAAACTAAGTAAGTAACTCTAGCATTCTGTGTATCTCTTGTTCTGATACAGATACAGATACTTAGTCAAGATTGTAGATTGTAGAGCAGATACAGATATAATAGTAGTATACGTACGTACTTGGGTAGTAAATATGTATTTGGTTTGGTCAATTGGCTCCTGGCTTGGTTACTTTGGTTTGGTTTGGCTTCATAAAGCTTCCCTTGCCAATTGCAATGCAACGTAATGTAATAAAATGTAAATGTAACACGATGATGATATGATGATTGGTGCGTGCTTTGAAATATAACTGTAACAGCTCCATAGTAAAATATATAAAAGCCTTGCCTTGCCTTACAGGTATGTACAGATACACAAAGTAACGTACTTATGTACTTAACACTACTTAGCAGTAGTTATTCACTATCTGTAACTATATTGATGTTACAAACACGTTACACTAAAAACGAAATATATTTATGCAAAAAAATTATTACCTTAACTACTTCATATTAATGTATGGGAATGGATGTACGTATCTAAAGCAAGTACCTACTATAATTGTCCCGCTTATACATATACATATTATATAAAACCATTCTTGCCTTAAACTGGAGTAAATTCAGTTTTTTTATTCAGATTTTATTTTGGGACATACGTAATTTAGACCGCATAGTAGAGCTAGGTAACTGTAACATATACTTACATAGGACAAGTATGTGGTTACATTACTACGAGCATAAAAATTAATAGCAAGTGACTTTGCCTGGTCTTCTACTCTATATATTTTGTTCTGGCAGCGCATAGCTTAACTAAACTGTATTAATGCACTTTTCCCCTGAGGTAAAACCTTTCATATACTTATGCCTGCACTATTCTTGGAGATAATTGGATGTGCATTGAATGCATGAGGATATATTCTACGAAGTACATTGAATACTTTACTTAAGACAGAAACAGTTACATATAATAATATAATGGTGAATTAAGTAGATTCTCACTTTACTTTGGTTTAATTTCAGTTCCCTTATACCGAGTTTGTACTATTATAGGGGGATGGAGATTTGCTAAGAACTTTGCATACATATACATACTACTTAGTAGTAGTAAATGTTACGTAGCTATTTACTACTTATAATTATATCTGAAATAAAAATACGTTTATTATTCCTTCGGTACGTGTTCTGTGTTCTGTGTACTACTTGCTCGTACTTAGCAGCATACTTTATTCATATATGGAGGAATGACTGCACGCGGAATTATAAAATTGAAGACAGTTTATTCTTCTGGGCCATTCCATTCCTGTCGGCGAAAATAGTCATTTTCTATTTTCTCACGAAAATGATACGTCCATTTACTTTTACTCGAAAGGAGACAGTAGGTAGTATTTAGAACACATCATTTTCTATCTTTGTGTGTATATTAGATAAGAATAGTAAGATAGTAATGTAAGACGAGGTGGAAGGAGCGACAGCGACGACATAAATACCTAAGCATTGCATATTTCATAGTAGGTATCTACAATATGCTGTAGTTTATGTACTTTAGGCTTACAAAGCAGAACTTAGTTAATTTTTGGCTATGGCTATACAAATGAGGATATAATAGCCATGCTATTCTATTATGCAGAGTAATAAGAATGCGTGCCGCTGTTTTTGCATCATTTTGTCTACATCTCTGTTATTATCATCAATATGCATGCTACTTACATTTAGGTACACAGGTATTCTACCTATGCTGGTTCTGGCCTCGTATTACTACATACATAATATTTATTTCTCTTTTTATCCCCTAGCCAAGCCACAACACAAAATAAAGATACACAACTCTGGCTTGCATACTATGTTTTTGCTTTGCTTCGTTTGTCTTGAGTCAACTAACATGACAAAATAGTAATAAAGAGACAACGACGACGACAAAATACTGTGACTCGTTTAAAGAGTATGGGGAAACGACAACGACGCAATTATCAACTAGGCAGTCACAAATCTACACTGCCATTTTTATTATTGTTATTATTTATGAGTAACTACTAGTTGTAAAAACGCAGAGCAACCTTAAAAGTTATTATAAACTTGCTGATTGTGTCTCTATATAATAAGTATACATATATAAGGGAACATTACCTCATAACTAGTATCTGAATAAATATGTAAGGTTTGTGTATATACCTTCATCAATACTATTTTTTCATGCTTTAGTAAATTTCTCGTAAAAAATCATAATATTCTGGTTGATGCAGATATAGATGGGAAAATTTGATATATATGGATTATTATGTAGTAAGTATGTTAAAGTATATCGATATTATAAAAATCTTGTGGCTTAATATGGTTTTGCTGTGGTGTGGTGTCCTGTATCCTGCCGGTATTAAATTGGGCAAGATGTTTAACAAAAATTCTGTATATATGTACAGAATCCATCTTTTAGGTGTGTACTTGTTCATAGCAAAATATACTAATATTCGAGTGCACATAGATAAATACTACGTAAATCTACCTGTAGTGTTGTCTTGTTTACGATCACATCCCGTCAGGGTAGGCCAGGTAAGGGTATTATTAAGATGTACATTTCAATGTAATGTAATTCAACTCATTGTCACATTGCGGTTTTTCATTTCGTATTTATTAACAGGGAGTGTTTCATATGACATAGGCAATTTACGTCAAGTCGCAACTTGCAACATGCTTTTTATAATTTTTTCAATTTAAAGCCGTTACTTAATCAAAATAATTTCATAGAATGATGAAAAAGTAGTCTTTTAAAATATTCTGTAATTTATACGAGGTCGCTACAGATTTGACAGAAGTTGCTGTTATTATCACTCCCAATGCTAACCATTTACAAGTAATGCATGCACGCACAAAATTGAATGTTTACAGTTTACTTCTATTATAGATATTCTGTAAAAATTTACATTCCATGAAAGTTGACATTGTACTATTGGCACTTACATACATAAATAACAACCTTTTAAATACCTGCACAATATGAGGTAATGAATATGCATTTTATACTTATTATGTAGCTGCTGGTTATTTATAGTTCTGCTTTGAATGCCTTTACAAAATATCATGGTTAAAATTTGCATTTCTGAGTAAATGAATAAATATCTCTGATAGGAATACAAAGCACCATACTCTCAATATTAATATGACCTGAACCTGACAATTTAAAATCAAATCATAAATAATGAATGAACAATTTAAAGGCAAACAAAGAATTCCTGATGGAAAACAAGATAATAAGGCAGGGAGCTATGTATAAGCTCGTGAGACATTAAAATTGAAATGAATGGGCTACTTGATTATTACTTACACATTATTATGTAAGAGAACCTCACTAGTCACTTTGCCCTTTAAATTGTGAATACTTTGTATATTTATGCCAAAAGTTTGCGAGTTTATTACAAAAATTTGTTTACTAAATAACTTTAAGATACAAGCTCAAAAGGTTCAGACAGAAAATTTTCCCAAGTTTTGAAAGCTAAATGTGAATGTTAGGAATGAATGAATTTGGGAGGCATTTTAAATGGAATTCATGATAGCCCAAAGTGACCATCAAGAATTTACATCATTACAGCAATTCACAAACATCTGTGATATCATAAGAATAGAAATTATGGCATATACAGTGTTAGTTAGTTTTCGAATTTACTTTATAGACTAGACTCACAAAAATATGTAAATAGTGAGTCCATTACGATTATGACTCTTACATTCTATCTCAATGCTCAAAAATATGAAGATTTCACGAGAAAAAGCCTTAGAGGAAGAGCACATTATTATAATACAACGAGTAGGATGATGGTTATGTATACAAATCCTGAAACCAAGATCAGTTTAGAATTTAAAACAGCTCTTATGTGATTAAGAGTAAATGTATGAAGAGCGACGAGCAAAAAAGTACAAAGTATTTGAACCATCTTGACTTATCTTGCACTGAAAAGCATGCACTGCATTCTAGCTAAAACTGACAATAGTTCTGTAAGAAAATTGAGATGAAGGTGGAAATGAGTATGAAAATGCAAATGGTGCAATAAAATATGTAATATAATGTAGAAAAGGCTCACACATCTTTCTTTGCATTGTAGATAAATCCTTCATTATGATTATATTGCATTAAATGGTGAACTAAAGTATTCATAATGGGATTTAATGTGAAATGATGCGATGTTAGAATGGAAAGGAGCATCCAATGTAATGTCTAACACAAGGGATGAATACAGAAATGAAAATATTGTAAATAAATGAGTGTGGGAGCATGAATTCCCTTTGTCTCTACGTTGTTCAACCGTCTCATCACGATTTCCCACCTGGAGCAAGAATCTAACTGAAAAAATAACAAAGTCTCACTAAAAGCATGCGACGACTGACTCCTTTCCAATTACAAATTATAAATAAGATGAACTCTTCTTCCTATGATATCATTCATTCTGCCAATTTAAGGACTGCAAATCGGTCTTCATGTATTTTGCTTTATGAAAAATATATGAAGACCATTTACATATTTATCAAAGAATTTCTTTTAATTCTAGTATTATTGATTTTTGTGTTTTGTTACACTATTCAGCATTTACCTATTGTGCTACATAATTATGTTTTCATTAAAACTTCAGAATGCTATTTTAATTTTAAATAACCTATATTATGGAGAGTTATTTTGGAATAAATTAAAGCTGAATATTTTAAACAATGGCATTTGCTTTAGGAAAGTCGTTTATTTGGAAAAGTAAAAAAATTGCTGTACATTCATAGGAAACAGTAAGCAAATAGAAATTAAACGCAGGTACCTATGTATAATCTTTACAACATTAATTTTTTGAGAATTTTGTCAAATAAATCTTGAATTTTAGCATTTGAAAGCTTAAATTATTGTTATTGTTACCCGTGCGTGTAGTGGCTACTATTAAGCTAGCAAGAGCCACAACTACTATTCAAATTCAGGGATCTTCAACTTGTGCTTTGGGCGACATAATAATTGCAATGGCCAAGCAAGTATATTTATTGCAATTTTAAGTAGTAGAGATGCATAGTTTTAAGAGTGTCCCCACATACATACAAAGAGCCACATAATAAGGATTAATAACAATATTTGCTTTAATTTTTTTCGTTAAGGATGACTGTCGATGTTGATTCTGTGTGGCTTTGCCGAGAAATTCCTCAGGTAGAGAGATTTAACCTTTTAAACGGATAATATCCATTAGTTAGGAGTAGCCGAGAGGAGATAAGTACTAAAGAGTTTCACTCCCCGTCAATAAAATGGTTCACTTATTTTCCCTGTTACGAATCAGCATTACGTTACATATGTACATCTAGAGACATTAGATTCTAGTTGGAGGAGTCAAATACTCTTCTCTAATGTCATTCTCTGCTGCGCATCACACATACTAAACAAAACACTAAAGAAACTAATGCATCCTCAGCTCCTCTTGCCCATTCATTAGTCTCGAGGACATAATCTTCCGACTTGACTTGTCATTCCTTTCCACATTAGTTTTTAAGGCAGTCTGTAGTAGTAAGTAAGTGGTAGGTATATTATTATATATATATTTACATATGTAATGTATCTTAGCTTAAGTTTAAGCTTAACATGTCAAATCTGCACTGCTTTTGTAATCTCTGAACTGAACTCTCTGCTTGTAAAAATGTCTATTCTCATTTCTCGTCTTGACTTTTGACTTTTCCTCAATGTAGACTCATTCTTCACCAAAAAGTAGCACTAGTAAGTGAAATGAAGCATCCAAAGATGTATATCTATGGGGTATGTTATCTGTTATACATTCTAAACTCCTCTGTAGCATCAGCATCCCATTTGAATTTGCATTTTCATGAAGCTCCACTATTTATTTAAATGCGTACTGTTCTACAATGTATCAACAACCCTCATGAAGTTAGTAACTATAAGAAAACAATATAAATGTGAGCAATAAAAAATTCATAGCCGACCTGTCGAGCCTCTCAAACAAAATGTCAGCCCTCAGGGGACGGTTCGAATGATTCTCCTCTGTAATGCAGAGAGAGGAGCCAAAGAAGAGTAGCAGCTGTGGTTTGCTTTGGTTTGGTTAGATGCGAGATTTTCCTTCGTTTGCATTTGTATAAGTGTAAGGTGTGAGTAAGTGCCCTGGCCCTGCCATTTTCCTCTATACAAGGCAATTCATTTTGCACAAATCATGAAATCATAACAAATTACTAACGCAGCAAGCAAAGCAAAGCAAGAATATCGCAAAAGGAAAGCAGTCGGCAAATTGATTGTGAACTTAGTTTAGTGGAATGGATTGGATGGACACTGCATTTAATGTTCATCACATTGCCCTTTGGCTCCAAAGCTAATATTTTACTATTGCTGATGCTGAGCTGAATAGAAGTTTTGCTAAACGCTCCATTATTTTATTTCCTCTATAGTTTCTATAACTTTGCCGAAATGGTAATGGTAATGCAGAGGATAATAGAGACTAGTAATAAAAATCATAAGCGGGGAGCCTGAGCCTACTGTGTTCTGCTCTTTCTTACTCGTGTATAAAATGCTTTAACACTAAATCACTTAATGAGGAAGAACCTTTTTATATTTCTACATCTAACATCTAAGTAACTATTCAAGTCATACACGCATTTAGTAACTATGTATACAAACACCTATACCAAATCATCTCACTCAATCGTCAGCCTCATTCTACATGTCTAATGCATCTTTAGCACAACATATCCATTGTTTATGTGCTTACATACTTAATATATTCTACATTGATTAAGAACTTGTATTATTTGTCTCCAGGGAAGAAAATTACATATATTTAGCCTTACTAATTGCTCCTCAATGAAATTGGTAACTAGCGAAGACACCTACAAGCCAACACGTTCAATTCATCAATCTTTAGCGGATTGTCATAAATACAATAATATGTATTATCCACAGCTCACAAACTGTACTGTGTGTGTAGTGTGTAAGTAAAGAAATCCCTGTGCTGTTTGAATATAATGAATTAAGCACATTTATTACATACATTAAGGAATTATAGTACTCCATCAATTATTTTTACTGGAAAATAAAAAAAGTAAAGCTAACTTTAACAACAGATACAGTGGCAATTCCTACTAACGATATTTTCAGGTTTATAATATTAATGTGTTAATGAATATTGTATATGGAAATCGAAATATCGAAATACGTTTTGTCACAGATTCAGAATGGGTGAATACTTTATTAGTACACTGTCTTCATGTAAGAAGATTGTCATGCCAGATGCGACACAGTAATCAGTAATAATAATAACATAGTATTTGTAATAATTAGATGAACGAAAGTAATGCCTAAGCATTACGTAACAATATTTAGATGTTTGGAGAAAATAATTGATAATGTAATACGGAAAGAGTTTTTTATGACAGAAAACATAATTTCCTCTTAAGTTTGAACCGCTTCCTAAAGTTTTCAAAACACAGGGGGATGGTTCCTAGCGACCCAGTCATCAGATCGATGACTTTGATGTCTTTGAGCCTTTATTTCATTTTATTTTTAAATAAGACAAACAAGGCTTGCAGATAAGTACCTAGACTGTTCCCTGGTTCGAGCTGGTTTCAATTCGTAATACGAATTTTGGGATAAATAATTTTGCAAACATTTTTAGTGATTCCATGCAGTGAATTAGTGACAGAAAAACTAGATAGACAGTAAAAGTGTCACTAATACTGACACAAGATTCAAATTCCACTGTTAATATGACCATAAATAGCCATATACTTATATATATACAACACATTTTTGTAATGCAACCAAAAAGTATGTTCATATGTATATAGTGCTTACAACAGTACAGTAAATATAATACACGATCTACTATATATATACCATGACGTAACCACTTAGGGACCACATACCTAACCTATCCATAACTTACGCTTTACATTTGTGTATATATGTATATATTTCCATAGTTTTTGTAGCATTATATATTATTAATGAAGATCCTCCCGTTTAAGGTGTAAATGAAGGGGCAATAATTCGTTGAGAGAAACAAATAGGAGCTCCCTACAAAGATGTCTGGTTAGAAGTATGAATAGTGTGACTGTAGGTTTTAAAAATTAAAAGCTCATGACACAAAGTGAAATTAATGAAAGAGATCTTGACACGAGGAGGCTACCGTAATCCGTATTCTATTATATTGGATTGTATTTAAGAAGCAAATGAGAAGGTACCCTGCTGGTTGACTATATGGATGTCTTTCGTGACTCCTCACCGTGTCCTGGCCTGTCCTCTCTTCTCCTCTACCTTATACTTTACTATCACTATTTACTATTTACCATCCTCTTCTACACTTCTGTCCTGTCCTGTCCTCTTCTTTAATGCTTGCTTTGCTTTGCATCCACTGTAAAATGTAATGTAATAAACTTTATGAGTTTTTCATGCAAATTCGATCCAGTGGACTGGCAAAAGTTGACTTGACTATTAAACTGTACCATTCATTTCTTAATGCTCTATATGCATTCATGTTCATTGTCGTATTATCTTCATAGACAACTTTTCTATAGGTACATTGTATAAGTTATAGTGCGGCATAAGTTATGAGCCTTATTATTTTGTCTTTACAACTTATAAAGTATAACTTATGCATTAATTTAGCATTCAGCAATCTAAACAGTAACTTCATTCTACATACTGGTCTTGTACATACAACAATGTGTTGTGTAGTGTGTAATGTAATGTAGTATATAAATGTAATAGCATGTACCTCAATGTGTTTCTATTAAAAATACCTTATATAGGTAATACAAAATTTTGTTCATTGCTAGTTAGGATAATATAGTACACATCCTTGGATCTTGTGTTGTGTTGTACTACTGACCATAAAATGATCTACACAACAATAGAGATGTATGTAATCAAACAATACACATGTAAAGATACCTACACATGTACTTTTAACGCAAGTCTAAATCTTTTTCAGTAGTCGACAAACACGAAAACAACAAAGCACTTGTAAGTAATCCAAATCCAAATCGAACTCAATTTCAATTCAATAATCAACTAACGGTGATGCGAGAACAATTTAATTTAATAATGTTACTTCATTTATGCAGATTTACCTTCTCTATCTGTTATGTATCCTTAAACGTTAATATGTTGTATTTTTCACACTTTAACATATTTATTGGCCAACGAAACCGAAGCAAGGTTGTTCTCTTTTCTTTATTGCTCTACCTACTCCAGGGCAGTAAATAACTTTTATATAGACTACAAAACACAACTCCCCGTCTAAAAATCTAAATTAAAATTCCAACTAGTTCATGCAAAGTGCAACAGTACTTCGAGGGGAAGTTGATTTACCAAGTAGGTATAAGATACACAAGCAAACATAATAAATGATATAAGAGAACGTTAGCAAACATGCAAAATGAATAATTGAAGATGTAATTAAATGCATAGCTCCTGTAGTTCACACCATGTGGTCCATTTACAGGCTCCTGTGTCACCTTTTAATCTCTACTAACTGGAATGTCAACTTTTGCATCCCATCGCATAAATATTCATAGACGAACTCTCAGTTTTCAATCAAATGCATCTTATTTTACATAACATAGCATAATGCTACTGCATTTATGCTAATAAAGAGATTCACAGTTACTACTACATAGGTCCTTCTTACTACATCAGAATTATTATACACATTTTTACACCTTATGTAATGTTGACGAAAATTGATTGAGTGAATAGAATGTAATAAAACAGTGTAGAAGAGTCCAATCGACCTATAAAGCAACACACCACACTCACACACTTATCATTGTAGTAAGAACGTGTAAAATTTTAGGTAGCTAATAAAGACATTATGTACTCGATAATGTGTTTGATCTTTTGTACACAAAACAATACAACGAATGAATAATGTAACTATCAAGTAGCAATCGCACTCACCTCGTTTATCAACTTTATATTACATTGTCATCAGGACAGGAACATTTGCTCATTTGATATAAAAATTATTTATGTAGGTACATTATATATGCATCCAATAATATTTGGTACAAAAAACAAGACGTCAATGTTAGATGATGTGTAAATATGCATTATACATATATGTACATGTGACTCTGGCCTGGCTTGGCTGGCTACATAGACTTCATCTTGACTTGGTTTTCATTGACTCGCATTGACACAATTGTTAAAATTCAGTGGATCTTGTTAAAAGTAGAGAAAAATACGCTAATGTGTGGTGTAATCTCTACTGTAGATCTTATAAGATGTATCTTTCACTATATCTGTGTATGATTTGTGTTCAGCAGTAAGTAAGATTCAGATTAGTTATAATGTTGGAGAGAGTATAGTGTAATGGTAATAATAATGCAATGCATTTAACATACCTAAAAGGGATTGTCATTTAAATTCAATTATAATACATGAGCTATGTTCATAAGTACCTAGGCAGAGTTGTTAAAATTATTATAACGCTAAGGTTTAATAATTGAAATGATGATTTGATGATGATAAATGATAGCATTGGTCTTGTCTGGCCAGGCCACAGTGCATCAGATAACCAAGTGAGAGAGAGAGACACGTAAGGATAAATACTTTTAAATCTCTATGCTTCTTTACATAGAAACAATAGAAGTAAGTAAAGTAGCAGAGTCTGTGGGGCTATTTAATTTAATCTAATCCAAAAGCAAGAGCCAAAGTACACTCAGCCAGGCCAGGTTTGGTGCACTTGTTGTCTAAATGATGTCGGACACAGACGGATGGTCAACTGCCCTCAAAATAGGTCAGTAGAGTTCAATGCCATGCATCTCACATCTCACCCTAGCCACTCCAAAACAAGCAAAACTATTATAACACTGAGTCAATGCATAAATATACGTACAGAAGCTAAAAAAGTACCTGCAGATACAAATTCACTAACTGTACTGTACTAACAATAGTTCATTTCCAATAATTACGTCCATCTAACAATAAAATGATGCTATTACTGTGCAAATGCAATCTAACGTAATAAAAGTGCAAGTTTTAACTTTTGAGATTACATATGATACTCAGGTAGTATTGTACTCATTATTACATTTAAGAATTTATCTTTACTTAAGTACAGTACTTACCTATATAGTATGTACCTAAAATATTTGTTTGTACATTACATTATTGTAGTGATAAAATAAGAAATGCAACCTCAACTCAACAATAATCAACTCAGGTTAATGATTACGAAAGAAATCTCGTTAAGGATAAGTAAAAGTGATGTGGTATAGTATTCAACACTGTGGTGTGGTAAACTGAAATATCTGTACGTACTCTTGTTCTGCATTCTGAACCTTATACTTAAGTTACGTTAGTTGATGTTGATAGTTTATTGCTACTAATACTACTACTTACCAAGTTGTGGTACCTACATGCTCTGTTCTCTTCTATTATTATGTTCGTTTAAGATGCAACAGAAGATCAAGATTGTATAATTATAGGGTATCACTTGGCACAAGAATGAATATATTTATTGTTCTAGTACTAACATATATAATCTGCTTTTGTTATGTTGTGTATGCAGTATGCATCTGTTGTGTTGTGCAAAATTTATATTAGCAAGGTTCATGACTTTTATTGACCTATAGTCTATTAGTGTGTACGTAAAATAACATCCATAACCATAATATAGAGATAAGCGTGCAATTTGTGTAGCATGGATTAGTACACGGTAATTAAACTCTGTAGAAAGGCTCAGTACAGATACTATAGTATATTAAGTTATATTGCAATATTACATATGTGAAGATGGCTAGGCTTGCTTTGGCATGGGAAAGTAAAGCCAAGCCACTATGATTTACATACCTGTCTTGTCTGTTAGTGAGCTTAGGTAACACTGTTAAAACAAAACAATATCTTAACATTATATAACGTGTTATTGTTACATGAAAGATTTTTTAATGAAGAGATGTGTGTTTATTAAGCTATCTGTTCTGTACGATGAAGTTTTCTCCTCGTGATGCAAATTACATGGTAATAGGTTCTTGGAGTATGTTAGTAGTGTCTTGAAGTCTTGACTTGGCAAAAGACAGGCTTAAGCGACAAAAATAATGCAATTGTTAAAATAGAAACCTCATGTTACATTCAGATGTTAGGTAAGGTACAGATGGAAATTATTACTTAAACCCAATCTTTTAGATATAAAGAAAATCTATAGGATAGTGTAAAGTAGCAAAAAATCTTGAGAATCAGTTGTAATTTTGTGGAAGGTGTAATTTGTAATGTAGTGTAATTCATCTCGTATAGTAAATCGTAGATATCGTAGAAGTTGCGATCGACTTATTCGATTCACGAAGGGAGAGTTGACCACACAGACCAAAATAATAGAATTAATATTGAGACGTAATGGGATGACATTTAAACGAAAGAGGAAAGAAAGAGTATTGCAATAAATAGTTGCAAAAAATTTTCTTCCTTATAGGATTCTCAAGTTTTGAGTTGAGATTACATATACATATAAAGTGCAATGAATTTTCTATAGCTATTTAGTAATCTACCTATTTAATGTGTAGTTTTCGGTTTAGCTGCATGAAATGACTTGTAATGTCTGGCCTGGACTATGTCAATCAGAAAACAATACAATACAAACGCATTAAGATAATAAATGAATGAAAGAGTGAATGCGGTTGTTGAACAGAGCAATAAAGGATTATGAATGATAGGACTATTATGTATCTCCATATAGTAAAGAGTAAGGAGGAACGGACGGACAGACAGATGTCTGTTTGGTCTGACAGACAAAAGTAAAACGAAAGAAAAGTGAAAAGGTTGGATTATTGGGTAATTAGTGCCATCCAACCGTAGATCGCTTGGTAGGAGGTATGAGGTATACCGTACGACTAGCCTACCTCTGCCTACATCCTATTCCCATCCCACATCATTATTTTCTGACAACAAGTTACCACTACTGACTTACAACTTGTCTACAACCTACAGTACAATCTAAATAACATACATTATTATTATTACATACAATATACGCACGGTGAACATTATGTTATACTTCTTATTACATTTTGTACGACGATGCTTGCACTTAGAATTACACCGTACTTGTTTCTATTGTAAATTAATGATGTATGTATGCACGTACATCTTTATTTTACCAAGGGGCAGAGTAAATTTTCATGAAAAATCAAATATTGATATTTTGTGTCCTTTGCATCCATAAATTCTTCATGCATTTTATGGTATTACGGATGTGGGTAATATAGAACCTCTTTGGTAGATAATGCTTACTGTCGCAGTCTCTTGGAGTCCAAGTGCCTATAAAATTTTGATCAATCAATTTCTTCACATCTACAGTACTACTTATACTTATTTACCGATTTTTCATGTACCTTCGCCTACAACTAAATATAACGCAAAAATGAAATCATTCTACTATTGAATTACAATTCAATGATAATTGTATTGAGCCATGAAATGATGTATTTCAAAGATAGATGTAAAGATACTTTGTGCTGTTTTGTAGCACAGCACTTTATTGCTAAGCTCAATTCTCCAGCATTTGGCATCTGTACTCTGTACCCCTGAAAACAAATTATTCAATTGCATTACATTTGCTGTGTACAGTAATAATTAAGTAGATGTAATCTTTTCGATATCGATTTGGCAAATTAGGTACCAAAAAAAGTAGTAATTTATGCATTTGTTGAACATGGAAGGATTTGGAGTGCGAATTTTGCATAATTTCGTTTAAATAAAATCTCTTGGTATTTATTGCTAGTTTCTTGAGTTTTAAATTTGGAATAATATGCATGTACACAGTTATCCTAATTGGATAACAATATTAGCAAGGTACTCGTACCCAAAGATTACCATTGTATTCCAGTGCTACTATAATGCTTACCAGGTATGTATCCCTTTCCATAGTAGTCCTTTAGAACGGGCTATTTACATACCCATTTACATGCTTATAGGTAATTCAGTTCTGCCTACTGATTGAAAAATAAGGAATGAAGTAAGCGGACATTTTTGGATTGTGTTTTTTTTGTTGATGTTGAATAGTACGATGATTTAGATGTGAGATTGCGATCATTTAGAAGACAAAAGTATAAAAAGATTGCTTTACGTTAGTTACGTATGCATGAACTGCAGTGTTGCAGATAATATATGAATGCAGAATGTGTCACTACGTATGTAGAACATTAAAAGAGATCCGTATTTGTCCACAGGACACACAAAGTTGTGATAGCAATGACACAAACGTATCAAAATAAGAAAAGCTAGCTTTAAAACGATGCGATAGCAAGACGATAAAGGCCTACTCATATTATTAAATACGTACATATGGAAGAGTAAGAATTCTGCACTGTGTCTTGTCTTGTCTTGTCTATTTTTTCTTAAGTAGGTATTGTGTGTGCTCGTTCATATAAGTATTTTCTTTACTATTATGTTACTCATACCATACCACACATTTAATAACACATGTTTATATCCACGTTGTACATAATGTAATGTGTGTTCTGTGTGTTGTATTGTAGTTTTGATTCCATGGGCTGCTGCCTCTGCTGGTCTTTGCTCCCTTCTCTTATCATATGCTACATCTCATCCTTTGCTTTTCCTCTGGCTTGGGCTGGCAACTTATCAGTAATTTATCTTGGAATCGACTAAATGTAACAGTAGTAGAGTAGAAAATGGGCAAAAACTCCAAAAGCCGATTCACTTTCAAAAGTCATCTGAGAAGTAAGCCAAGCCGAACTATAGCAATCTACTATTTACCTATAGGTACATAATAACTAATCCGTAAGTGCATTGCATTGCTATTACATACTACTTACTATCTTTACAATATAAAATAAACTTTTCTGCTCTTTCGTATTTACTGTTAAGTATTAAATTACATTTAGACTCTTTATATTCTTCTTAAACACACACTATACAAGTTTAGTTAAGGAATAGTACATAAATGATACCAAAATGTATATATAATTACATAGTTAGTCCATTACCTCACCTTAGATAGTAACTTGGATATAATTCTTACTATTACTAGGCCAAGCTATGTAAGTAGTGTCTGATATTATCATTTTTCCATTTTGTCAGTCAGCAGGCTGCAGCGGATGATTGATACGCGTGAAGTGAGTGAATGATATGGATGGACGACATGGTACATTAAACATACCACACCCTTATGAAATCTGCTACTTTTGTTTCTACGGTTGGGAGTTGGGATGTGATGACATCACGATTTATAATTACATAGATGATGAACAGACCAATGTTCTTCTCTATCTTCTATGCATAATATACTGTTATAATTATTATTGAGCAAGATTAGCGCAAGTGATACCTTACATTACGTTATATAGATATGATGATACAATATAAGATAACCATGTCATTGCTCTAGGCTCTAAAAGTATTCTTCAGATTCAGTTACCTACATTAAAATTACACAAATACAGATGCAATACAATGTAGGTACATAGCCAGACCAAAAAAAGTGTATAGATAATTCATAAAACTAGTGAACTAGATACTTAGGTAACTAAAATAAAAGTGCGTCACCCTCAGCATCACTGATTATTATCTGAGCATTACAATACAGTTTTTGGCATTGCATTGCCTAGGTTAGGTTTGCTAACATATCGCGTAAAAGAGTAAGAGTAAGAGTAAAAATGTATAATAAGTGAACGTGATTTGATTGAATATGCAATTCTTATTCAATATTTTATACGTTTCGTTTATCATGAGGCAGTTCTTAATCAAATCAAATCAAACCAGATCACATGCAGAAGATTGGAGATGCAGCCATTATTTTGAAGCTACTAGGCAAATTGCAAATTGTACGCAACTGGCATGGTGCTCAATTATGTATTATAAGAGGAAGAGGATAGTTGATGTTGATATAAATTGGATTTCACTTGTTCTGTTCGGTATATCTGTACCTGTGTATGTGTGTGGGAATATATTGTTCAGTCACATTGTGTGCAAATAGTGAATAAATTAACATCATGGAATAAATAAAATTATAGTAGTTTTCTGTAGTTAGTGAGGTAATATGAATGCTTAACTTTGCCTTGTGTTGTGGTCTGGTCTGGTTAGACCGGACCGGCCGGGAGGCAGAGGAGAGAAATGAAAAGAAGTTGCTCTGGCTCTTCGTCCTTTCTATCATTATCTTATCTAAGAATCTGCTCTCCTTCTTCTCATCTTTTATCCATATCTTGTCTAATTTGCATTCAACTTCAGCAGCAACAGCAACTAGAACCAAACCAAGCCAAACTAGAGTACAGAGTACAGATGCAGTGTGTGGAATCTGTCCCAGTACATAGATTCGCTCAGAATACCTGTCTTGTCTTGTCTTGGCTTCTATACTTGTAGTAAATATGTGATATAGTGAAATAGTGGTACATACAAGACTAGTTAGCAATTTGGCATTAGCAAGGCAGACTCTTAATTATTATATTAAATATTATCCATAGAATTAGCCTAACTTAACATATTGTATAAGCATTCAATGATTTGCTCACAGGACAATTAGCTTTGATTTACCTGTGTGGTCGTAATTATTGAAAGATAAGTATAGTTATTACTGGATTACTTGGACTAAAGGTTTATCCTTTTCTTTCTGCCTTCTGCCTTAGTAAATACACATTCATGTTATATAATAGCAACACACTGTTACATTTACTTTCAAAACAATATGCTTAACAATAGATGTACATGCACATGGATATTTTTCTATTTCATTTAGAACAGATATGTGTGGAAGGATTGCAATCTACATTTCAGCTAGTCCATCACATCACATTTGTTTTCGTCGTGTTTCGTTTCTGTACTGTAGCTTATTATGCACCTAGAGGCTAATTGTAAGTTTGTAAGTAAAGCAGGTATACATAAATCCATTGCATATTAGTTATTATGAATAATTTACGCTTACGCACGTACCTATATGCATTACGATGCAATCTGTGTTTTCTTGTCACCTAGCCATACCTACATTAGAGCAACACCATCTCTAATTATGATTATGAGCATGAATTTTTAAATTTCTGTAGGTATCTATTACGGCTCATTAAAATGTAATTCTTCATTGCTAACTGCTCTTTAAAATTGAATTGCACTTCACTGCAGAGTAGTTGTAAATTATAATGAAGCAAGGCGCAGTCCAGTCCAGTTCAGGCCAGAAGAATTATTCACATTTTCACAATAATAATAATAAGTAAGACCTTGAAATAAAAATAAGCTTACATAAGTAGTACAAAGTTAAATAGCATCGACAATCTAAATCGACTTATTGAATACCTTAGCTATCAACATCAACATCAACATAAACTTTTGATAAATGAGTAGAAGGTGAAAGCATTCAAATTCCTTCCATATCAAATCAAAAATCCACGTATCATTATAAAAGTCTAATTTTTGCAACAAAATCGCTATAATAAATGACAAAATGCAAATATGAAGACAAGTAATATGTAATCTGTTTGGTTTTGCATACATTAAGCAAATAGTTGTTTAGATTTTTCTAAATATCAAACAGTTTGCTTAGCCTTGCAGTTCTTAAGAGATTATTTACTATCATACTAGCTAGAAGAATGCTAGTAATACATAATTTCATTGCCTGTACCTGTTGCGTTGTTGTATAGTGTTAGTGTTATGCTACATAATAGACAAACTTCTCTAGTACAGAAACATGGAACACAGCAGTGTTATCATGTCATATCTCAGATCATAAAATCTTATATTTCCATCATATAACACTTAAAGCAATAACAACTTAAGCTTGACTGCTGTAAAGAAAACTGATACGAGTTCTTCTTAACTTCGTAATACATATAAACTGCATCTAATATCCATATACAATTATAAGTAGCTGATAAAGATAATAAAGATAGTCTTAGCTATAATAACTACCTACTATTATTATTACATTACACTACTCTCCTCATAAATATTATTTTTACATACACAGAGCTAACGTAACAAGTTTAAAGCACAGGACAAGCATACATAATAATGTAATGTAATTGTACTTTAGTCTCATTAGCATTAGTAGACTTACTTAATATTATATTTTGACAAGAGCGTTGAGTGAGTACCTGCTGAGCTATTACTATTACTATTACTGACGTTAGTTAAATAGTTTATGTAGTTCCAATCTTTTATCTTAATCTGCATCTGACAACTAACAACTTAAATCTCAACTTTCTGTATTCCTTTATCATGAGTATCACTTGTATAATCCAATAATAAAGCTCAGGTAGGTATTGGGATTGAATTGGCTTGAACTGTGAGTTAGTTGGCTTGCTTGGCATGCTCCTACATAAGTATTCTCAGCTTTTTACCTAGAGACCGACTTTTTTCTTTATAGAGCAAAAACTATTAACTGATCTGAACTGACTTGACTTGGCTTGAGAAGTGTAAGTGTAGGCGAAGGACGTTCACCCTCACCCTTCTTCTACCGTAACGACGTAACCGTAATAATAACAACAATCAAAAAGTGTAGTGTATCTTTCCTATGTGTGTGTGTGTGTGTGAGTTCATATGATGTGATGTGATGTGATGACAATCAAGAGGCGAGGTTAGTAACTAAAGCAGCTCTCCTCACTCTCAGCTCAGATGCTTCCACTCTTAATGCATTTTTCCTAACCAAATCCTCATTATTTCCCTTTTCATTTTAATTTCTATTTCATTTTTAAAGAAAAACAAACCAAAGCCAAAACCAAAACGTTTTTTGACCTCTTGGTTTAGATATTATTATATGAATCCTCGTATTCCTATCCTATATCCACAAAACACAGAGATACTTATGAAATATTACAGAAGTAATGCACACGTACACATACAGATAATAAATTACTCTCAAAATGATCGAGCTTTACTTATGTTTGATGCATTAAGTACACACAACACACTACAGTGTACCTAAATGTACATACCTACTGACTGACATAAAGTAGTTTACTTTACTTACTTTACACTAAAAGCGAAAACAAAAACTAAATACTCGTCGGTTGTCGGTTCCCATCAAACATTTAATATATTTAGGTTACTTTGCCATCTAACTGTCATACATATCAGTAGCTTTAGCACTAACTAACTCTTAGGCTTCGATAACTTACTCACTCCTGCTAATGTAATATTTCGTGGCAGATACGAGATTCGACATTTTTTTGTCTTCCATCGAATTTCAATTTATGATTCATTCTATGTAGCACTTTAGCATAATATCACATCACATCAGGATCCTTTTCTATGTTTTAGGAAATCATCGCATTACATACAAGATGATTACCTATGTGGTAGTGGTGGTATTCGTCATCGTCTCTCTAACTTTTTGAGATCGTACAACCAATGAATCTTGTGGCTACCGTGACCGAACCAGAAAATTGCTCGACAAAAATATTGGCGAATTAATGGGTTTCAGGATTTAGGATGTCTCAACCTCGCAACACAGAAGTTCGTGAAATATTTAGTTCTGATTCGCTATTATGTTTGATATTTTCAAATTAGATCAAAGAAGTTGTGGAGACTGGAGAGAGATATTACATACTATATACAATTATTATTATTAATTTAATTCCTATAACGTTTGACATAAATGTCAATATCCGTATTTATATTATGGAATTATGACGAGTAGATTCATTTGCGTAAAAAGCATAAAATGTAGTAGAAATTGCTAATTAACTGTATGAAAATATTCAAAACGAACAGTATGACCAGTCTTTGCATTCTAATTATCTCTAACCATCTTATTTTTATGATTAACATGAGAAAAGACTCTAAACAGCTACTAGCTACATGACATTGTAACTTATAAGAAAATCGATACCTGCTCAGTAGTGCTAAAGAATAAATTTTGTTCAGGTATGCAATAGCTGTATAGTATACCTATGTACCAGAACAAATAATATCTACATATGGACACGAGAGTTAACGACAATGACAATCGCATTGTAAGAGATAGTCGCCATATAGGATTGCATGATGTTACACAGTCTGAGTGACGTGATGAGATGAGATGAAGGAAGGGAAATCCGAGAAATCCGTCAAAAGAGCTTTAACCTTTCTGCTTGGTGGGTAAGAAAAGGAAATTCTTGAGATTCTGACCTCATTGATGCATAGACTACAATAAGGCACTAGAGTACAAGTACAAATACAACAAACGAACAGTAAATATGTACATAAACATCCAAAGAGCAACAGACGAAAACAATAGCTAAATAAAACATGTGGCCAAGTCAAGAATGTAAGAAAAATCTTTGCACTTTTGATATTATATTATACATCTGTGTATTCTTTTATATCATAATATAATAACATTGTTATCTACATTACTTTCGGCACGCTATGGACATTGACTTGCATTGCATTACATTACATATCAGAGGAACACTTGATTTTGATTGTGATGTTGATGCTGATGCAGTTATTATTAAATTACATTACATTACACTACCTACTACTTACCTACCTATAGTATTACTTATACATAAGGATTGTTTTTATTCTTCTACTTCTTATGTACTTATATGCATTGTAAACAAATGGTAAGCTTACTCGATGATGTGGTGTGATGCTTTTGCTCTGAGGATAATGATAGAGAAGAAAATCAAAAGCATAACATTTATTTGCTTCTGCAGTAGCTCACTAAAGAGTTTTAACAGTAATAATGACTAGCTTTTATCTCTACGTACGTATACGTTTAGGTATAATATAATAATTCCAATGCAGGTAAACTGGACTGGACTGCATTGTATTATTGGTTTGGTTTCTGTTCTTGTGTTTTGTGATTTCGATTGGAGAGAAGCAATTCTTTGGTTTCGTATTCACTCAATAGGTATACAATTATTATTCTATTGTTTTACCTTGTATATGTATTATTACTTAAAACCAAACCATTACTGCGGCTTGGCTTGGTTTGGCTTTCATTACATTACATTTACATTACATGTGGAAATACGTTATATACTTACGTAGCTGATGCAAATCTATGTACATATAAGTATAAATAATATTATTACGAGTAGTACGTAAGTATATCTGCTAGATGTTATGTTATAATCTCACCATATCAGATCAGATCACGGTGAGTCAGTTTTAATACTAAAAAACAAGTGTATCTGCATTTTGCACAATATCTACTTATTTGTAATGAGAGTGAGTTTTATTCTGTATTCTAGGTACAAGTTGAACTTAAAAATATTTCTATTCCTTGCCTATACAGATACTTATTACTACAAATATGCTATTAAAGGTATAATAAGAAGTAATAAGTATTATTACTTTTATATGTCTGTCTATTCTTTAATAGTAGGCATAGGTAACATTATTTTTTAATTTTAACTTGCATCTCGCAGTTAAACTCGAGTTTCCTTCAAATCGTAAAAATGTCTGGGAAGGGAAAACGGAGAACAGAAGAGAGCTCTTATAATTTTAGTTGGATTTGGCTTTGGCTGGGATTGCTTTGGTTTTGCTTGGCATGTCGATCAACTCTGTTTAATGATATTAGTACGAACCTTCCATTCTTGCTAATATCATCCAATAATATATTTATGTATCTACTTACACATACTCAGGTTTAAGATTTCCCCTTCTTAATGTAATCTCGTTTTTGATTATTCAATTGCTTGTAAAATTCAATTAGAAAAACTCATAACACATTTCATCAAGATTTTTTAAGGATTGATATCTACTTAAGAGAAGTAATTGTACGTCAGGCCAGGCAGAGTACGTTGGTGAATTGAATGCTATCAGAATACGTAGAAGTGAGTATATAGTTTGCTAAAAAAGCTACCAGAGAAATCCATCAGTGAGGTGAACTGAATCTTTATTAACATTCTATAAACATGTTAAATGTTCTCTAATGTAAGCTTGGCTTGCAATTACATGAAACTGAAACTGAAATCCTATTGCATTTTATTATCATATGCATCAACACACTCACTATTCCTTTCTAGTGTACATTTTTCCATATATATTGCATTGTTATTTAACACAATTATCTCTAAACTACTTATCACTAACAAGCAGAGATATTACTATTACGCTGTTAATCTAATTAAGGCTGGTTAGTGTTTATCAAACATCACGTACCTTTTTTCATCAGAACGTTGTGTGTAATCACAATACGATATAAAACAAAATACAGTGCACTAAGTGGCATCTACTTTTAGTTTAAAGCATTCATTTTATTCGCAATTAAGTTGTGTAACCCATTTAATTTCAGTTCAATACAGCATGCTTAAAATTTCTAACACGCAACGCTTTTTAGGGAAGATACAATGATACAAATAGATAATGCTTTAAATTGACCTTTGACATCATAGTAAGGTCCATACTTTATTAATGATGGGAACCTACACAAAATAACACACTCTTTCTAATGATCATGCTATTGACTTAAGTATGCTTTATATAAATTGTCAATATTGCAGGCAATCAAAGATTCTTCCAGAAAAATTCTGTAAAACGAAATTCGGAGATAAATATGATAGGTTACTTGTGTACTTAGTTACAAGTGTACCATGTGAATAGACGTCCGTCAAAAATCCACATGAGACATAATAATGATCATAAATACATACATACACCGTAGTCGAGAAACAGAAATATTCAGCCTGTGTTGAGAGTGTTAGTGTTAAGTTAACTGCATGGAAATTAGGGATAATACTCAAAGACAAATGAAATGAATAATAGGATGTGAAACTAAAAAGAGTAATCTGCACTGTTTAATGGTAAATTATGGAATACAGTTTACTGTAGCCAAGTATGGGTAATTGATGTAGCAATAACCACAGCCAGGCAAGGCAAGCACCTGTTCCTGTTCTCGCTAAGGTAAAGTGTACACTAGAATGGGACGAGACTAAATTATATGTTGAAGAGAAAACAAGTTTTATGATAATAAATGCTCAGACAGTAACATTAGCATTAGAAGTTCTTTCGCTAAAGAGCAAATCCAAGTACACGCTGATACAATAGCAACTAATAAAGATTAACGGGAAATGTCTCAAGGCGACTCGACTCATCTCCATTTTTTATTTTAAATGAACTACATAAGGATTATCCGCTGATTTCCATTGATTTCTTGCCGACAATTTGAAAAAATGGCAAGTTTAGTTTTTGACTGTTGATTCTGTTATGACAAGATACGATATGATAGTCATATCACGTTCGTCGCTCTTCTTTATTTGTATTACTAGTAAATATTACTTTACTTATACAGAAAGATCTAGTATGCAAGACAAATTGGGATGCACGGAATAAAAATTGTAGGTTTGTAGTCATTTCATCCATATTTGGATGTATCCTCCGCCTTCCTTTGCGTTAGCGATATTCTTTATGTGTAAATACTGGCTTCTTTAACAGCGATTTTGTCAGAATGCATTAGGAACTTGTAGTTTTATGTTTTAATTTAATCGCACAGTTCAATGTGATGCGCTATTACGTTTTCATGTTGCAGTGAACTTAACTTAGGTATTTAGGAAGTCCCAATTTACGGAAATTTTGCTTAGAAACGACATTTCAAAGGAATCATTGGATAACTGACGTATTAGGTTGTAATTCCTTAATTACTGCATCTTTTCCCAACATTATATGTGATATTGACTGAATCTAAAGTATACATGTTTTTTTAACATTTTTTGAGAGAAGAATATAAAATTCCCGAACAACAAACATTTCGGATTGTTTCCAAAGATCTTGTTAAACTGAATTGTTCTGTGCCATTTTAAGAACAATGCTTTTGTACCAGACACCAGACCGAAACGTAACCTAAGGTGTGAATGTGAATGCATTTGAAGTACGTAGAACTGCATTTACGCCTCTTTCGTAATTCCCCATCTAAGTCTAATTGCAAAAATTCCTCGAAAACTTTCGTTTATGTCTCTTGAATTATTTGTCTGAGCTTTTGACACTTTTGGATGGTGGCAATAATAATTGTAGTTTAGATAGGTTCTATATACTTGTATGTAGTTAGCAAAGTACAATTGAAGTTAAAAGTAAAAAGACTGTGGGATGAAACGGAGGAAACCACCAAAGGCCATTATTTGTTTCTGTTTGAACATCTGTGTGGAAATACATGGAACATAATTATGTGTTGCAAGTTTGCAACAAGTCTAATGTACCTATGTACAAAAGCCTAAACTATTAGTACATATATTTACTCTATGCCTACTTAAGTGCTCTCTAATATTTCAAAGCACTACCTAAATCCTATTGATATACCAAAGTATAGGTACAATAAAACAAAACATTAAACAAGCAGCACTCACAAACAATTCCCCAGGAATTTTTTGGTTAGCCAAAATCTCACCTTTTGTAATAGGAATTTACCGTCAGAATTTTGATTAGTTAACTTCGCTTCAATATTCCATTCACAATGAAATGAGGATAATCAAGAAAGCCTAAGCCCCAAAAGTGAATCAGAATCGTACACGTACGTTTGTCAGTGTGTATGTAATGCAATTTGCGCTTATGCTACTATTTACCTTTTACATACATCGTCATCCTTTTAGAATTTATTATTTTGTGAAATTGTCTTTTTTATTTCTGCTAAAACATCAAAGTTAGTGGTTTAAAATGTTAATAGCTGCGGACATGATGACCCGAAGCTTTGCCTTCGGTTCTTCTCACAAAGTTTCTGTAATTCTTACAATAAAAAGGTGTA